>JAPMNP010677888.1:0-10118 GCA_029874935.1 Atherina boyeri | reverse complement strand
GAATTACCCCATACCTCCAAACAATTAATTAAATATGGCAAAATAAAGGAGCAATATAGGATTCTCATTGCCTTGTTGTAATTCAACATAAACTTTACTTTACTCAAAACAGCAATGATTTTACTCATTTTATTTCTTACATAAGCCATGTGCGACTTCCACTTAAATTTTTCATCAATGAGTAGCCTACTCCTAGAAACCTAATTTCTGACACTCTCTCAATAGTTATTCCATTTAAAGTCAAATTTACACTTTAAGGACCTTTTTAGTTTGTACACAACATACATTTTGTTTTGTTTAAGTTTAACGATAATTTATTTTCATTAAACCATTTCTGAAGTTGGACCATTTCTTGTTCAATAGTTTTCATTAATGTTCCTAAATTCTTCCCCGATACAATAAAATTAGTATCGACCGCGAAAAGAACAAAACGTTAAATCTTTGATTCCTCACAGGTCATTAAAATAAAGTAAAAAGTTTGGGCCCCAGCAATTCTGCAGTAATGTCCTCTGTGATTTTCATCAAAGCCATAACTGTTGAGCGATCTCTCACATTATATACTTTTCCAAAAGCTTTTCAGGAAGACCAATAAATCTTCCACTCTCCACATTGAAAAACGCTCTTCTAATCTCAAGAATCATACAATGTACCACCTGTAATTTCACATGTATTAAAGAAAAACTCAAAACTTTGATTCTCCTTCTAGCTGAACGTGCACTGGACACCATGAACTTTGATGTGATCAAGGGGCGGCCTGTGCGCATCATGTGGTCGCAGCGTGATCCATCATTGAGAAAAAGTGGTGTGGGAAACATCTTCATCAAGAATCTGGACAAGTCTATTGACAACAAGGCTCTTTACGACACCTTCTCTGCTTTTGGAAACATCCTGTCATGCAAGGTAAATCACTAGTGATTGAATGTTTTGTGGTGCTTCAATGCATTATAGTTTTCAGCACAGTTTGTATGTGATTGCTTTCCCGGGGTTGGTACTACAGACTTGTGAAAGGCATCCTATAATTAATACACATCTAAGCAAGCAGTTGATGCAGGGAAAACTCTTTGACTTGAGTAAATTGATGATGCATCATATTTTGTGTCAAAGCAGATGAAATGAAAAGTAATGCGTTTTGAATTTTTGACAGTTGCAAAGTACAGTTGTGATGGAGAGAGTTACAAGTTGATTTTAGTTCATGAAAGGGAAGTCTGAGCGTGACACAGGTTTGTTGCAACATGCATGTTTGTGTGTGTGTCCTTTTAAAAGCGGCATGCCTCCTCTCTCTTTAAGGTGGTTTGTGATGAGAACGGCTCTAAAGGCTACGGCTTTGTGCATTTTGAGACTCAGGAGGCAGCTGAACGAGCCATTGAGAAAATGAATGGCATGCTGCTCAATGACCGAAAAGTGTAAGTGAATGTTTTGAACAGTTTAGTGAATACTGTTGTTATTTTTTTATTTTTTATTTTTTTTAAAGTTTGAACGTCAATCTCTCATGTAATCACTTTAAGCAAACATTTAAGGATAACAATTTTTAAATAACTCATGAGTTTTACAGTGTTTTTGATATTAGCTTAATGTCCCAAATCTGAATTAGATATATCACGTACAACTACAGCTTTGCACAAGATGGGCAATATCTTGTTTTTTATTTCAGCAATGAATGTAGTTAATGTTTTTTATTTTTAACTATGCTACATGTCACAGATTTGTGGGCCGCTTCAAATCTCGCAAAGAGCGCGAGGCTGAGCTGGGTGCCCGAGCCAAAGAGTTTACAAATGTTTACATTAAAAACTTTGGCGATGACATGGATGACGAGAAGTTGAGGGAACTTTTTAGTAAATACGGTAAGTCAAGGTGTCCATATTTCCAGCAGCCCCTTAACATGGTCCTATAACAATTTCTCTGTTGCTCAGGAAATGCCATGAGTACCCGGGTCATGACTGATGACAGCGGTAAGTCTCGAGGATTTGGGTTTGTCAGCTTCGAAAGGCACGAGGATGCCCAGAAGGTGAGATTTGAGGAAGGATTTTTTTTATTTTTTCTTAAGTTAAAACTGTAACCCGACCACAAATCCTTGGCACACTGTTTTCTTTGATATAAATATTTTAGGCTGTGGATGAAATGAATGGAAAGGACCTCAACGGGAAGCTCATTTATGTCGGCCGTGCCCAGAAGAAGGTGGAGCGACAGACTGAGCTGAAGCGCAAATTTGAGCAAATGAAACAAGACCGTATGACTCGTTACCAGGTCACTTTCTTTGTTTTAGAAACTAATAGGATCAATAGGATCTGCAGCTTTGTCAAATTCAGTGCTCCCTCTGTAGTAGGCTGCACTGGCCAAAATGGCTGCAACAGTGACTCTGTAGTTCATGGACCCCATTTTTCTTCACTGTGAACTTTGGGGATAGATATGTACTACAAACAAAATAATATAAATCAATTTAAGAGAAATTTCCCTCAAATAGTTTTCTGCCTTTTATTATTAGTTTTCTAAACAAAGCTTGTGTATAATCTTGTTTATTTGCAGGGTGTCAACTTGTATGTGAAGAATCTTGATGATGGGATTGATGATGAACGCTTGCGAAAGGAGTTCTCACCATTTGGCACCATAACTAGTGCCAAGGTAGGATATCTGCTGTGTCTGTCACCCTGTGATAAATAAATAATGAAGGAATAAGAAGAAACAGCTGTTAACTGCTACTAATGGTCTTAAACTGAATAATTACCCGGTATTTAATTGTTATTAGTCCGAGATGATGTGTAACTGTTATGATTTGACTCTCTATTAGGTAATGATGGAAGGTGGACGCAGCAAAGGCTTTGGCTTTGTCTGCTTCTCGTCCCCAGAAGAGGCCACCAAAGCTGTGACAGAAATGAACGGACGCATTGTGGCCACCAAGCCGTTATATGTTGCTCTAGCCCAGAGGAAAGAGGAGCGCCAAGCCCACCTGACCAACCAGTACATGCAACGCATGGCCAGTGTGCGTGCAGTGCCAAATCCTGTCATCAACCCCTACCAGCCTGCCCCGCCCTCTGGCTACTTCATGGCAGCCATACCTCAGGCCCAGAATCGTGCTGCTTACTACCCAGCTGCTGGACAGATGGCTCAGCTCCGTCCGAGCCCACGCTGGACTACCCAAGGTGTCCGACCACAACGTGAGTGCCTGTCCTTGTATCACTTTTGAATTTACTCTTGTTTTAAAAGCTTGAAATTGTGCTGCAGCAAAGTTTGTTGCCGACACTTAACACATGAAATGCTTTTTTTGTTCAGACTTCCAGAACATGCCAGGTGCTATGCGTTCCTCAGCACAACGCCCTCAGACCTTCAGCACAATTCGGCCTACCTCCCAAGTCCCCCGCATGATGTCCGCCCAGCGTGTCGGTCAGTCAAACGCCAACAGCTTTCTAACTGCACAGCAAGTAGATTTATGCTCTGTTTGTGTCTTTGTGTATCTTGATGTTTTCTCCCTTCCATTTGCTCTTCATAAAGCAGGACAGACTGTGGGCCCCCGACCGGCCACTGCAGCTACAGCAGCAGCCACTCCAGTGCGTGGAGTACCTCAGTACAAGTATGCTGCAGGAGTCCGCAATCCCCAGCAGCACATCACTGCTCAGCCACAAGTTACCCTGCAGCAGGTATGAATGCTCATATGGTCTCATCGTGCACAGAAGGTCACAACTACTGGTCTCCTCTGCACCACATCACAGGAGAATTCGGCAGTGCCTCTTGACTTTATATTCACTTTGTCCTAACCCACAGCCTGCAGTCCATGTTCAGGGGCAGGAGCCTCTGACTGCCTCCATGCTGGCTGCTGCTCCACCACAGGAACAGAAGCAGATGCTGGGTAAGTTTTGCTAACAGCCATCCATAAGTTTTTATAATGTAACATGCACTAAATCCAGTATGGAAGTCATCCTTTTTTTCTGATTTTGATTTTATGTCATTTTTTCACATGCAATGCACTGTATGTTACATGTTTACACTGTGTTGTCCCAGGCTCTTAGTTGATTTGTGCTCTGTTTTTAAAATCTGTCACTTCTGTAGGTGAGCGGCTGTTTCCACTGATCCAGAACATGCATCCCAGCCTGGCAGGCAAGATCACTGGCATGCTGCTGGAGATTGACAACTCAGAGCTGCTCCACATGCTGGAGTCCCCAGAGTCTCTCCGCTCGAAGGTCAGCATTTTAAATTTCTTTAATTTCTGGAAAGTTGCACTGGAATTTTGGACTAAAAAAGAAGTGGGTTCTTGCATTAATAATTGCACCATTTACAGAAAAGAATAAGCCTGTATACAAAGTATATGGTTTTGAGTGTTTTGTGCTTTAGATACAGGACAAGTGAATCATGTCAAAGCAGAGCCACTTGCTAAGCAGCTGTTTTCATACATGTTTCATACACATATGCAGGCTTGAAATGCTGAATGTGCAGAGCATTAACTGCTTGTGTTGTAGAGCTGTAACTTCACATTCATTTCTACTAACCTGAGTGTTATTTTCCATTTCCTCATCACTACTGCAGTTGCATTCAAATAAATGCAGCACTGACCACAACAAAAATGGTCACCATAGAGCCTAAGCCACCATTTTTGACATGTAGAGAAAGTCTGATTTCCACTGGGAACTTGGTGATTTAAATAGACATTACCTTGTACTCCCTGCACCCTCTCTTTCATTTGTTGCTGTGAGAGCACATCCCCAGTACAGTATATCAATTCATTAGTGAGCAACAGCTGCAAAGTCCAAACCAGATTCTCTTAAACATCTCTGTGAAAACTGCTAATGATGTCTAATATTTCAAGTTTGTGTAATTACAATACCAATCAACATTATCTATTCAGGTGGATGAGGCTGTAGCTGTGCTACAGGCCCACCAGAACAAGGAGGCCGCCCAGAAGACTGTGACCAATTCAGCTGGAGTTCCAAGTGTCTGAGCCCAAGGTACAAGGGGTTCAGGATCAAAGGGCGTGCCTTGTTTGGTTCTGAAATGAAAGTGACATGTAAATTTCATTGGCTTGTACAATGTGTGAAAAATCTGGAGAATTTTTTTTTTTTTTCCCTTCACAGGAATGGGGAACCTTGAGACTAGCTTCACCGATGGAGAAAAGAGTTTTGAAAAAGTTGAAAAATGCACAAAACAAAGTAAAAATAAGTCAAATAATACATAAAAAAGGCAATGGTAACAAGTTTCCTGCCAGGCCTAAAACAAACAAGAAACGCCAGGTCTGGTTTGCTGAGTTAAAAAAAAAAATGCACAAAAAAAGAGAAAGAGAAGAAAACAAAAAAATATAAATGGAAAAAGATTTATAATTTCCAGGGGTTTTAGAGGAGTATTTTGTGACAAAATATGATTGAAAGCATTCCTTTCTGCTATTTTATCCCTTTTAAATGTTTGAATGTTTGAGCTCTAGAAACCTGTTATTGTGACATTTCCCCATGACCTTTGCTTGCTTGAATAAAAGTTCTGAAGTAATCAGCATGGGTCTGTTAGTGGTTACTTTTCTTCTTCTTTTTTAACAAGGTTAAAACTAATTCACCTGATTCCAACTTGATCATAATACAACTTTTTTTTTTTTAAATGTGTTAGAAGTGTAAGTAATTAAAACAGAAAACTAAAGCTTACCAGATAGTAAAGTGATCAAAACAAATATTGAATACACACAAAATCAAACACACAAATTTAGTGTTCCATATTTTTAATTGTACTTGTGAACAAAGATGATAAATATCAACCAGCACTGAAACACATTTTTGCCTCCCTATGCTAAAGCCAGCTCTTCAACAAGTAACAGCAGTAACTGCCTATGGTGGTATCTCCTCTCAGAAGAGTTGCTGGTTTACTGTTGGATGGCTTTGGCCTGCTCAGTGATCTTCTGGAGGACTTGGTCCACCTGCTGTTTGAAGTTATCAAGCATTGGCAGGAACTGGGCATGCATTTGTTCAGTTAGTGGTCTCATCTGCTCATCCACGTTGGTTGCAACAGTCTTCAGCTGTTCCTGGATTTGAGAAGCCAGGGGCTCCAGCTTTTTCCTGCTTTCGTCCATGGCGTTCCTGCAGAGATTCGGATATGATAAAGCAGCATAAACGTTAGTCATGTAGACATGTGACTAACATTTATATACAACCTGCAGTAGTCTAATGGAATGATGTGCATCATCCTCAATGTTAGCAGTGTCACACATAAACTCTCTTAAAGTGAGGTGTTTGTGGTTGTTACTCACTGAGCCTGGCTGGCCAGTTCAGGGTTGTTGATCATCTGAGTCATCTTGGCCTTCATCGCCTCAAAGTACTCAGTGAGGCTTTCAAGATTAGCCTCTTGTGCGAAGCTTCCTTTTGGTTAAAAGAGAAGAAAAAAACAAACGTCTTAATAAGAAGTTTTTAGTCCTGCAAGTAAACCATGAACATTTATCATTTGGGACATACCCTGTGCCAGGGCAAGCAGGACAACGGCTGCGATGAGGGAGAATTTCATGACTGCTGACTGGATGAGACCTAGAAAAGATGGAATATCAAACATTACTTGCCCTGAATTTATTTTTCGGTGCTGTCCATGGTTGTTGTTCAGACTTTGTGGGAAAGCTTCCTGTTGCTTAATCGGATGACTCACTGATAAAGCACTGCTGGGAATCTCAGTTTGGCTCCTTGTCTCAGGGTCATGAGATAAATATTTTGAGTCACAATAAAACTGCAAATTCTATCAACTGACGAAAGTATAAGCCTTGATAAAATCCAGCAAATAATCCATGAATCTTTGGATTTTGACATTTAAAAACAACAATCTCAATGTCATATTCCAACCTCATAGAAATCGATTATTTCATTTATATGGTTTAGAAATGGATGTTTAACTTGTTTAAGTAAAAACCTTTTGATTAGTGTCGTGGAAAAAACCATGATGATCACCAGGAGTCCGGATGAGTTGTAAAGAATTAAAAGGCTTATTACAGAAAGAAATAAAACAGCAATGTTGAAAGTCAGACAATTGTGCAATCGGAGAGCCGTTCAGAGAACCTCTATCTGCGGTATCCTGAAGAGACTGATTTTTACTCGGCATGAAAATACTTTTATTAAACAACCCTCTGAGCAGATAACACCAACCGGCAGTGTCCAATAGGATTGAAATTATCTACTGATCTGGACAGGGTCCTCGAGGAGAGGCCGAGAATCCAGGTGTTCAAGTCCGAATGTAACCGGGGAAGAGTGAAAGTCAGCATCCTTTCCATTGCTCTTACCCATAAAATATGTACAAGTGTATGTTGTTTTTCTTTAAAACTGGTCTTGTACATGTACAGGATATTTTCCTACACTTGTTTTACATTCTAGTCCATCAATGGCAGATAAAGCTGTATAATGCTAACATTTCAAACATTACAAGATGCAGCATCAGCTCATGAAAAAGCAAATAAGTAGACATTTTTGGTAAACCCTTTGTTTCTACAACAGCTTTCATTAAAGGTTAGGTATGGACATAAGTGCTATTTTTCTGTATAAAGTCAAATCATATTTTAAATAATAAAAAAAATAGAATGCAAGTTCTGTGTCTGAATCAAAGGAGCTTAAGTCCATAAGAAAATGAGACTCACCTGTTCTGTGGGAGAATTTGGACCAGATGATGCCTTGGTTGAGGACTGTCACTCCTCTTATAGTCCAACATGATGATGCAGCTCTGTCCTAAAGCAGATCTGATTGGATGAGATAAAACAACTAAATATTACTGGATGTTTTTTGCTGGTTGGGTACTGACAGTGCTGACCCTTGCTGCTGCATGTGCCAGCTGGGCAAACTGAACCAAAGTCCAACAGTCCCAATGCTGACTGGCCAGCATCCATAATGAGGGTGCATCTTATCATATAGATTAAATAAAACACTTAATCATCAGTAAAAGCATCATCACCATGACATTGACACCATGTTTAGAAGAATGTTTGATAGCAGAAAGAATATCATGTTTTTAGTTTAATTGTACCGCTGACAAAGAAGGACAAATTTCACCAGTACTAGGACTTGCTTTACTGAATCTTTTTCTTATTACACGTGTTTAAATTAATGTTTTAAATTCTGTTCCTGTTGTCACATTGATAGACATAAATCTCTGTTTTATAGAGAGAAAAAGCTCAACAGTGTGGATTTGTTGAGCCAACATTTAGGAATGTTATCAGATAGTTATTTGGTGGATTCCTTACAGGGCTTTTATTTGTCTTAATAGCATCATTATTTGACTACTATACACTTCCAACATTTATGTTATTGCATTTTTAAGGTTTTTAGAGAACATAATATATTTATTGATTTAGCTTAATTCAGGTAGCTATTCATAATCACATAAAATGACTGGGAATTATTTTTGGATGAAACAAAACTCTTCCAGAAATGTAATTTATCCAATCTTTTACAGCCAAACATATGACACTCATTCATCTGGATGTAAACCCTCTACCTTTGGTTTATATCCAACAGGTTATCTTTATGGTTGCTGTAAACTAATTATTTTTCTGCTCTGCTCCATCCTGGTCAGTGACAGATAATTCAATGTGTGTTTGGACGGAAATAGGTGGGAAGGGAGAGTAAACAACACAAACTGCTGAACAAATGTTTTTGAATCTCTGTTCATCTGCAGGAAAAGCCTGAGCGGGAGTTTTAAGAATTTGATTTAGCTTTAATCAAAAGCAGATGTGGGAACATGAACATGGACCGTGTTTTTCAACCCAAGATTATTCACTGTCCACAGTCCGCTCCAACCACCAACCTGGACTCCACTGATGGAAAAGACCGAGGTTGTTTATGGCTCTCCAAACCATCGGCTGAAAAGAAATCCTGACACAGAAACATCTCCTGTGTGGTAATGCGAAGCATGTAAGGGTGCTTTGGCCTGATTATGAAAGTGTTTGCAGCAGGGAGAGATGGTGTCGGTTAAAAGTCAAGATAGAAGACTGTTACTGAGAAAATTATCATAAAATGTATTATTACATGATAGTATGATAATACAATAAGAAACCTTGACTGTATCTTGTTTTTAAGTTTTGTAGATGATCATCTTTGACGTGCTGAGAGACCCAGTTATGAGTTGATTTATCAAGGGCTTATAGGCATATCAGAGCAAGCTAAGCCTTGACTTAATCCGTAAAAACAGCATTAGGGAAGAATGTACTGTTTTGTTCTGAAATACATATTTCCTTTCTCACAGTGTACCAAAAAAATTTAATCACCTCTTATTTTTTATTTCTGTCATAAAAATGGGATATATGTGCAGTGATTTCTGAAAAATGTAAATGTAAAATTTCATATGAATTAATATAAATATAGTATGATTATATGATTCCGGAATACTACTTGATACTATATAATAGTACTACCATTACTACTACTAATCATGATGATATGCTAATAATAATAATAATAATAATGTTTTATTAATTTAATTTCTATTTACTAGTCAGTGATTGGTTGTCTAGAATGAATCACTGTATCCACCAAAGTAGGTTGTGTATAAGTATCCCATTCTTACTGCTGCATGTACCAGAAAACAACTGGTATCCACTGTAGTGACCACTATATGTGACATGGTTAAGTAGTCTTCGGAAGAACATTAAATTATTTTCCTTGGATGTTGTTGTCTTTTGCTTCCTTCTCTGTCAAAACTACCCAACGCTCCTTCAATAAAGTTGAGGTCTGGAGGATTTATCACCACATAAGACATATTGCAACAGATTTTTTTTTGGTCCAGTTCTTGTATCATCTAACATTCCACGGGCTTTTCTCTCAGGTTGCCTTCCTTAAAGACTCACTCCGATGAAAATCATGTTTTTCGTGTTGTTAACATGTTCTTGTGGCATTTTTCTAAAGCTAGAAGACATAGCTTTAGAAAATTAAGCTCAAACTTACATTTTTGAGTATTTCTGCATTCAAATCGCTGTGAACCAATGGGAGTCACTAAAAGGCAGCCTAAAACAGACTGGAGTTGTGATGTAACAACTCCACTGGGGGGGGCCACCTGCCCCACTCCGCTCAGGTTCTGAGGAGTAGAGAAGACGATGACGGATCAACACCTAGTGCTGTAGTGGGTTACAGTGCTAAGAAGAGAGATATTGGTATTAGCTTTCATAATTTACCGCAGCGCTGGCTCCG
>JAPMNP010677816.1:1337-13954 GCA_029874935.1 Atherina boyeri | reverse complement strand
TTTGCTGCATAATAGGAAATTATTAGCCATCAAATAAAATCTGACCATCACTTAGTTGCACAGCAATTAGTTTTTTTCTTGTGTAATGTAAACATGCTCACTATTCAGTTTTTAGATAATTTGTACCTTTCTCTGTTTTATTTCTTTATAAACTCAGTATATCTTTTGTACTGTAGATGTAATAAGCTTGAGCTGTGCATTTTATTGTACTTTATTGTTTCTAGCATGAATTGATTTGGATAAGAAAAAGGCTTGTGTTATATCATAGACCATGAAAAATATGAATGGAGGTAGTCTTCTGAAAGTCTCTATGTGATGTTCGAAAAGGAAATACATCATAAATATGATGGCAGATTATGATGATGTGACACTGGAGGTGTGTAGATGTTTCCCTGTGTAAATAGACTTTCTTTTTTGTACATATAGCTTTTCCAGTTTGTCCTGTTTAAAGGCAAGAGCTGTTTTCTGGGAAGAGCAAAGCTACCTTCAGTCAAAATAACTAACCTGCCCTTTTACATCCTATTATCATAATCATGACCACATGCTGTACTTGCAGCTGCAGTCTATACTCTTAAATCTTGGATCAGATAGGAGCCAGTAAACCTTCTCACCAAACAACCATGACGTTAATAAGACATACTGCTTTCTCTCTGTTTTTTCTATATTTCTTTCTTCTCTCTTTTTTTTTTGCTTTTGTCAGCAAATGGAGAAAAAAAGCAATAACGCTTTCCAATCTACAAACTATATACATGAAAGCCCACTTAATTATAACAAAATGTCTATTTGTGCTTCTCTTCAGGAGTTTGGGTTTCAGTCAAAGCTGAGTAGGTGCAATTTGTTTGTGGTGAGTGCATCTCCTCAGCAATAATGAAAAGGCATCCAGGTAACTGGCTTCAGTTCAAAGGTGTTTCAATTCAAGAAAAAAATCATGTGTGACATCAGTGAATTGATTTGGAAAATCTAAAGGCAAAACAAATGCAACCAATGCCCCTTAAACTTGCTCCATCATTTATTTGCTTTGCCTCCACTTTATTTCCCACTGCCTCATCTTCTGGGGAATTAGCTCCAGTAAGATATTAGTGATATTGTGCAACTCCCTCACAGCTTATCCCTTCATCAGTTCTACATCCCAGTGATGTCAGGCAAAAAGGTCTCCAAGCATATCAAATCTGTCCATCTATCTGATTGGAGGTTATTTCATAGCACTGTTCTGACATTGGTAAGATGTTGCTCCTTTTTCCTCTAGGAAATAAGGCTATAAAGCAAGAATGGTTGTTCTCAGTTGATTTTTCATCACTGCTACAGAAGTAGAGGGATTTGAATATGTGCAACAAGTTATTAACAAGATGCTCCTGCTGGATGTTTGATCTATTTGCCAATGTGTGCATAAGGAGCAGCATGTAAAATTCAGTTTTAAGTTCTTGATCATCTTATAATTGGTTTAGACTTAAGTTCACATATTATACTCACTCCATTTCTGGTTAACTGGGGCATGAATTTTGCTTGTAGTGGTGTCTCTTGATATTGAAGTACTGTTGCTATTGCTAAAGTAGAATCTAAGTACTTCTTCCAGCACAGTAACTTTGTTTCAGTATTACTGACATCAGCTTATCTCAAGAAGCCAACCTGTGTGATGGCAGTGAAGATCTTCAGCTAATGCCTGAGAGGTCAAGTAATGATTCTGTCTTTGCTTTCTTTGATGCAGAGAGACAGCTCATTGTTTGTCCTGCTATGAAAAGCTTGTCTGTCTTCGGCCTCTGATCTCCTCCGGTTTTTATGCCAAAGCAGTGACAGAAGGAGCCTTTGCACAGCACTTTGCCCTCTGACAGTGAACTACCCAGAGGCTGTGCTGCTCTGTAACATGGAAAACAGCAGGGAAACTAAACCTCTCACCTCTTATCTCCAGAGCAGGGTGGAGAGGTTGGCAGTTTTCCCAGCTGCTGACTCTGTATATGGGTAGGTTAGAAAAATGTTTTTGTGGAAAAAAAGGTTTTATGGGTGTATTTCTAAACAGAGGAGGCCACTGAGAGCTGAACACAGAAAAGCTGAAATAACTGAAAGGTACATGAGCTGTCATGTTTTTCAATTTCATTACAGTACGTTGTAATGAAGCCAATTAACATTGCTGCTTGTTTAATCCACATATATGATTAATTATTGTTGCTGAATTAAACAAGAGCTGTTGCCTTAACATGTGTGTCACATGCGGTCTGAAAATAAACCTTCTCCTGGAGAGGTTTTTTCCATTAGCAATGGATTTGATAACATCATGGTGTCCTTGGTAATGCAGATGAGGTGATGTACTGCCATCTTGTGGTTTGCTGCCTTAAGTGCTTTGAAAATTCTCTGTTTCATCTCTGCTGTCATGCTCTTTTGTCACTCTTTTTGAAGTGGGCTGAAAGCTCTCAAGAAGAGGCTGAAATCCTGCAGAGCAACTGAGTTTAGGACAAAGAAAGCTTTTCTGCTGTTGTATACAGAGTTCCACCAATACTCACGCTCCCACATATATTGAAGAATGAAGGCTTTCAAAGATGAAATTGAATAGACAGCAAGCTGATGACAATCATAAAGCCCTGCATCAGCTTTGAGACATCCACAGCTTTGAGACATCCAGATGCACCAAACTTGTTTTTCTTTTTTTATATCCAGTACATATGTTATTAGTCTTAAAGGAAGAATACCATTTTTTTTAACCTGTACCTTATTTGTACCATAAAATATGTTCATAAACTCACCTGGACAATTTGAAATCTGGTCGGGAGATATTTAGATCCATTGCACTGATGTACATATCCATTCAATGGAAGTTGTCCGGGCATGCATTTCACCCTCTAAATAAGACCTTATTTGCCACACAGTGCCTTAATTTCACCAGTGTTTAGTTATTAGTTGCTGTACTATCCATTTGTGCCTTCAGAACGGCTTTGTTGTCATCCAAAAACCATACTGTAGATATAAAGACACAAACTGGTTACAACGACGGCGACACTACATAAGAAAGTTCCTTTGATTATGCCGTTGCCCCGACAACGCCAGCGCGATGGATCTGAATATCTCCCGATAGACTGGAAGTAACTCCAAAATTGTCCAGGTGAGTCTATGAACGTATTTCATGCTTTAAATGAGGTCCAGGTTAAAAAATTATTACTTTTCCTTTAAATCAGCAGGCTACAAAGATGTAATGGTCAGAAACTCATGAGTTGTTGTTTTTTTCTTTGAAAACTTATTTTCTGAATCAACAAATAGTAAAATAATGTACAACTGTATGATGATTCTGTTTAACTATTGATTTATTACACCATGGGCTGATTAAAGTATACAGTAGTGAAAAAGTGTCCATCCCAATCCTTCACATTAAAAAAAATATTTGCCTTTAAACTTCCATGGGTAGCAATCCAGAATCCATAAATAACCAGTTTAAAAAAATTATTATTAAAAAGCAAGAAGTAGTCCGGGCCCATTTTAGTCTCTTTTACATAAGAAAAGAAAATTAAATGGCTAATTATTCATCATCAGAATTTATGTCAATACTTGAAAGCTTGACTAAAAGGTTAATTGCCTCAGATGTGGTGGAGATGAATCACTCTCTGTCAGCTCCTTTTTGATTTTTTTTTAATCCTTTGCCTTTTCAGATCCATATGACTGTCTAATGTTTTCCTTTTGGATTCTGTCATGGTGCTAGTCAGATCTGGATGGGTTACTTAAAACTCATTACTCCATATGTCTAATAGGTGGGTTTGTGTGTTCTACAGTGCCGCTCAGAATGAACATGTTCACGATCTGAATAAATCACTGGAGGTGCAGAACACGCCTCATTCAAAGTCAGCGTTGTTAGGCTCTGCCAGAGATGAGAGATCACCAGAGACTTAGGTGCTCAGAACCTGTCTGGCCTCTACCCCCTGCCACCTGATCGAGCTCAACACCAGGTGGTGATCAGTTGACAACTCCGCTTTTCTTTTCATCTGACTCTCACAAACTTGATGATGATACAAAAAAAAAATCAATCACTAACCCCCAGCCTACAGTGTCCTGGTGCCAAATGCACTCCTTTGCTTGAACAGTGTTCTGAATGAACAAACTATGACAAGCACAGAAATGTAACATCAAAACATCACTTGGATCCAGTTCAGGCTGGCTGTTCCAAGGTTTCAATGTTATTACCCACGTGAGCATAGAAGTCTCCCAGCATAACAATGGAGGGTGAATGGGAGGGTGAATGACAATGAGAAAATCATAAGAGAAGCTCAGAAAGGCAGGACTGATGTTGCAAAAATGATATACCGGTAGATAAACTCCATCTTTTAAGTTACAAAACCATGACGGAATGCAGTTTGTCAACAGAAGACAAAAGTGTAGACCGTAAGATAAAGAGCATGCTACCTGCAGTGAAAATGTGTCAGTTTGGATCAAATGTTTGAAAGAGTTGACATTATTTGAAGACGGATGAGGCAAAAGTTCAGATGCCAAATATCAATAAGGAGCAGCAGTTGTTGCATGGTGAATGTTGAGGTTGTGTCTTTTATCTAGCTGCATTAAAGCCTTTATTGGGCATGTCCTTAAAATTCAGTGGTGTCAATATTTCTTCTCAACTCTTGATTTTCTTCATTTTGCAGATGAAACAGCAAACATCGAACAAAATGTTCACTTACAGTATATAAACATGTTTGCCCATAGTTTTTGTAAATGTCAAAACTGTGACAGTGAACACAACAGCACAAAACAACAATAATGAAATAAAAATCAAAGAAAAACTAATTGAAAAACAAAACAACAAAACCTCATACTCATTTCTGAGATTGAAGTATTAAATAAATGGTTGCCAGATTCTATATAACTTACTTTCTTGTTTTGTTTTTTTTATAAGAAACGTGTTTTTTACAGCTCTAGATGCCTGATAACATCTGTCATAAGATTTGAATAAGTTGGGGCTGCTTTTTTTCCCCAGTTGAGTTGATTCTTCTTGCGAGAATACTGACAAATGAAACCATTCATTGTTCCATATTGTTTCCCGCCAAACCTGAGTCGACAACTCCGTGGACTACAACTAATAGATCCATTTTAATGGGTTTTTGTAGAATATTTGATAAAGTTAGAAAGATATTGCTCCAGTAACCCGCTAATTTTAGGCAGCTCCAGAACATATGACCCAGTGATGTTGGGGCAAGTCCACATCTGTCACAGGAAGGATCCACTCAGGGAAATATTTTATGTAAGCAATGTATTATTTTAAATTGCAGGAGGCCGTGCCTTGCACGTATTGAAGATCTGTGAGTTTGTGCTAGGGCTGTCTGCCAATGCTCTTCTGTAATTTCTTTGCCCAGATCATTCTGCCAGGCTGATCTTAGATGATCTGTAGTTGCAATGTCAGTCACGTTTGGCAATATGCTATATATCTTGGAGATTCCTCCCCTCTTGGAGAGATCGTGCTTGAGTAAGACCTCCATTGGGGATGGGTCAGGAGAATTTGTATTTTGTCGTTGAAAATATAAATGAATTATCAACCACAATATGATGGGTTATTCTGCATGACAAAACTCTGTATCTGAAAATATTTATAGAACTGTGGCTGGAATATCAAATTTCTTTTGAACTTGTTCAAGAGAAGGAAATACTTGATCTATAAATAAATCTAGGAAGGTATGAAAAACCTTTTTCAAACCAATCCTTAAACAGTGTGTTGGCAAATGCAGGTGCAAAGGCATGGTTTTCAGTGAGAGGGCTTTGTAGTGAACACGATTACCACCCATAAAACTTTCGTATCTCAGACCAAATCTTGAGTGAATGGGAGACCAGCAGCGTGAATATTTCGGACCAGGACTGTACGTGCATTAATCAACTAGCTAACTACATTTTGTAATATAAGGTGAGTTTTAACAGAGCAAGTTAGTGCTCACATTCATTAAAATTGAAGAAACCAGACCGATGGCATGATGGAGTAAAAGAAGACCGTCACAACATTGTCTGTTAGTGTATTTGCACATTATTGTATGTTTTGGGTGTATGCCTTCTACGCAGTCTTGCACAGATCCTCAAGCTACAGTTAAACAACCCAACCCATTATACTGTGCACCAAGGCCAGCTGGATCAAAATGGGCCATATGGTGTGAGAGGAGTACTGGGAATTTGGTACAAGATGTCCAGCATGTGCGATATTTGTGCATCAAGAGACCACATAGCAACACATCTTGATGTGTGCATGACTATATTATACCAGATAGTAAAACTGCATCTATTAGGTTCTTCTGTTTTGATTCTTCTCTTCTGAAAAGCTACAACCATGACTTTAAGGTTATTTGTCAGTCGGAAAGAACATCTTGCTCACCCCGGTGCTCCTCTGTCTATGTGTGTGCTGACTACTAACACTCTGCTCTGGATTTGCAGAAGCACAGTACATGTTGAACAGAATGAAGCTTGCTGCTGCCCCTGTCAGAACCCCTTTCCCAAACAAGCTTTTGTCGTGCATACACAGTAGTAAGCGTACACACACCGAACACCTCTGGAGGGAGCACAGAGATTAGCAGGAAGTTAAGTTATATGCCAGTCTTTGGTAGAGTTGTACTTGGCCTTTACAGGGACTCCCCTCTAATTAACTGTCCTGGTGCTGCTGAGGTGACATAAAAGACCTGTCTTGCAAGAGTTAACTGGTTAAAAGGCTGAAAGTAGAAGCCTGTCCTTGGTAACATGAAAGGTCTGACTCCTAACACCCTGCTCCAATGGCATTAGTATGGAAATTCTGTACCAGCCGGTGTTTTTCTTAAAATCTATTGTTTGTTTGAAGTGACTATCATGACGATAGTGTGCAGAAATATAGATACTCCAAATAGAAAGGGTTTTATCTTCAACACCAAAAGCATTAGTATTCACTAGGGAAGCATTACTGCAGCTAATAAAAGCAACCTTGTTTCAAATATGGCATGAATTGATGGGCAATGCAAATTGCCCCCCCCCACACACACACACACAGCCTTTTGGAATCTGTATGAGGGGTGAGTGCTTGTGCTTGATGATTACAGGCCAGTGCAATTACATAGTTGATGTAATCTCTGTTAGATAATGTACATATACAATTACTCCATTACACAAGTTCATTAACGGGAAAGACAAAGGTCTGACATTATTAGTCTCCTTGACATTAGTTTTCAAGACATCACCAGTGCTGCAGCCTGCTGCTTTGATTGAAACATACCCTCTGTTGGAGACCACGAGTCATCAGTCTGGGATTTCTGTCTCTACTGGCCTGGATACATGTGTGCATTTGTTTGTATAGCTCTGCTTTTCTTCATGCATGCTCTCCTGCCTTACTCCCATCCTGCTTTGGATGCTGTTACCTGGTGAAGTTATCAACACAAATACCATATGTATTTCTTGATAGGGGCACAATGCAATATGGCTGAAAGAAGCTGCAACATACTGCACTCTATCCACAGTTTGTGCTCATTTTGACCCATTTTATGGTCAAAATTCCAGTTTTTCCTCCTGAATTAAAATGGAAACCTACAGTAATATTGCCCCAAAACAGCTTGATATTTCACATTTCCTATCTGGTTTAGGTATCACTTGTTCATGATGCAATATCTGTGCAAACCATGACTGTCTTTACGTGGCTTACTTTACATAGCGAGGAAATGTTGATGGCTTTTACTCACTTGCCAAATTCTCTGTTTTGCTAGTGACAATTTCTTACACTAAAAAATTAGCTCATATTTTTTTGCCTTATGCAGTTTTTTTGTTTGTTTGTTTATTTAACCTGCAGATATGATACACATAGCTATGAGATGTATTTTTGTTTGAACTATTCTTGACAAGACTTAAAAGCCTCATGTGTTTCTAAGGCCACTTCAGTGAAAAGTGCATTGATTCCAGCGAGGAGAATGAAGTGGAGGGAAGATAGAAGGTTGAGTGTGTGAGGAAAAAAGAAATGAGAAAAGATAGAGAGAGAGAAAGATGAGAGAGAGAAAGATGAGAGAGAGTAAAAACAAAAATGGAAGGGAGGGGGAAGAGAAGGCATGTTAATGAGCCCTACCTCTGACACATCCTCCTGTTTCTATGGAGACCAAGGAGCCAATGAAATGGCCCTGCTGAGGACTGTACTACTAAGAGCTGATAAGAGGGTGGAGAGAGGTGTCTGCAGATGCTTCTCTGTCTTTAAGAGGCACTAAAATTCAAATAAATCTCCCAGTAGTTCACCAACAGGTTCTCCCCTCTAGGAATTTATTGATGTGTGGCAGTCACCCCTGACACTGCCACTTGTAAATAATTACAAATCATCTTTTATGCTTTACAACAGAAGCTTCTTTAGCTTCTGGACTGCACAACATCCTTCCCCACACCACATCCTGTATTAGCAGCCCCCTCTCCTCCTCCCTACCAGCTGCCAGCCTCTTGGATGCTCCTCGTTACATCACATACACTGCTCTGTGGCAGCCCATGTTTGTGACTGGGAGGGAGAGGGAGAGTGAATGTGAGTGAGCCCTTGTGCGCACGCCGTCCCACCATCGAGTCCCACTGAGCAGTCTACAGGATGGACAAACCAAGCGTTTGGCGCGCTGTGGTGAGCAGCACAGATCCCCGGCGAACACGAGACCCCGGGTCCCACTCGAGTAGACCGGGCTCTGCCATGGGCTACCGGCTCTACGACATGTGAGTACCACGATTGGTGTAAGCGCCGTCGGACAGGCGGGCTCGCCTGCCTGGGCGGCGCTGCTGCAGCTCCCATTCACAGGGAGAGTGGTTCAGTGGATGGCTGTGGAAAACACGGTGTCTGCCTCTTCAATGTCCATGCTGAGTCACCTATGGCATCCAGACCTTGCTGTGTCCTCTCATGTTCCTCTCCCGTGTTCTTCGTAAACAATGTCTGTCTCCCGGGGAGGGGTGGCGAGGTGTGACATATGTTTGTGTAAATTCTAATTTTCATATTTGAGCAAGATGAATTAATGCCTTAAATCTTCTTGTAAAGCTATGGCACTTAAGTGTTGTTTTTGTATTTGCAAGCCTACCATTATGTCTGTGATCACAACAGAGTCATGTGAAGGATGCTTTTAGAGCCTCAGGCGGCTGGGAAAATGACTCATTCCTGGATGATGCTGTGACAGCTCGTACTGGGCACACGAGTTCCTTGCAGCTTCTGCTGTATTTTTGTGGGTGTGATTGTGTTCTTGTGCGTGATTGGTACATTGTGTATGTGCATGTGGCACTGCCAGAATGTGCTCTTGTGTGTGTAAAATGCGGCTGGGTCTGAGGTGTTATTTTGGGATAGCGATGTCTCCTGCAGTCTGTGAAGAAAGCTTAAGTGAATCATGTGACGGCTCTGCTGGGATAAATGCTGCATAAACTGTCAATGAGTTGGTTTTTGTAGTCAAGTTAGTTTTTGATATTGGTGTGGCAGTGTTTAAAAATGGTCTGCATGCAGTCAGCTATTACCTAATACATAGCGCCTTCAGCTGAATAAGCATTTTCCTATCTTATTTCTCTGCTGGGGCACATTTAAGTTTGTTTCCTTCTTATTGCAACTGCAGTCTGCAAGCATAACCATGTATGTGAATCATTTTCACCTATTTATTTTCCAGCTGATGCGTAGCTTCTGAACTGAATTCCCCTCCCATGTCATGATCTAATGCCATACATGAGGATCAGTCACCTCAATGAATATGAAACCTTCATGAGTCTCCACTGACTCTTTCACAGGCAATCTCCTGCTTCCATTTCATGTCTTAAATCACTGCCTCATTTTCATTTCTCATGCACAGCACACATTGGTGTTTCTTTGGTGTAACAGTAAATATGATTTTTTTTATTTTCGAGTTAGAAATACTTTTCCTGTTTTTGTCGTTGCACATGATGTGGTCTTATCATGGCTGTTGTTTCAAATAGTGCCTGCTTTCTTTATTCCCTGTTCCCTCAGCCTTAATCCAAAGAAAGCCTTAACCACATAAAGTCACATGACCTGACAGGGGGGGACGGACCACACAGAGTGTCGTGCAAATCAATGACTTTGTGAAACATTGGGGACAGAGGGGATGTGCGGCAGATTGACACTAATGTGTGGCTTTTCTGTCAGCCAAACACCCTCAGACTCTATGCCTGTCCTATACTCCTTTAATGAGAAACTGGACTTGGACGAGCCTGTCTGTTGTAAATGTCAATTCATCATAGCCGACAGCTCCCTGCCCCGCTGGAATTCTAACACTGCTGTTACAGCACTTGAGGACCAGGAGAGGGAGGATGTCCTGGGTTTTGCTAAGGGCTTTCTTGGTCTTTTGATTATACCTCACTGCTCTGACCTCAAGGGGTGCCGAGGTATGCTTTGTTAAGTTTTAGTACAGTTGAACAGATATCTAGTAGCAACTCAGGTATTCACTGTAGTGTAAATTATTGGTTATCACACACATGGCTCTGCACAAAGGTTCAAAACTATGTAGTTTAATGATGAAATACAGTTTTTTCACATTCTGCACATTTAGAGTTGTTGCAAGAGGTTTTAGACTAAAGGAACTCTGTCACAGTAGCCTACTGTTAAATCCAGAGATCATAAGTTGCTTGTGTGTGAGGGGTTATTACTTGGATCTGAAGACATTCTGCACTTTCCTAGCCATATTATTCAGTAGTTGTTTACTTGTACAGAAAGATGAAATATTTGATTTTTGATAATATATGACATTACTATCTTTGGGGTTTGCACTTTGTGCATGGGTTGTTTCCTATATTTAGCAACATGCTGAGTATGTACAGTTGGTGGCTAATAAACATAGATGGACTTCACCCTTTGTCAGAATAATGTCATGCATTCCCAGAGTGCATTCATACAATGAACCCATTTCAGCAGGAATGCCTGTTTCTTGTTCCTGGCTGAGGCATCCTGAATGCAAAGCCCCCTGTTCAAGTGACGCCATCACCGATGAAAAAGAGTGCGTCACCAGATCTGTAAGGCACTGACAGCACATTCCTCCACTATGAGCCTGAGCCTTTGACAGCAGAGTGTGCTTGCTTTGCAGACTGAGGGAGCGCACAAAGACAAGTGCCAGCGCTGCTCTGAATATGCCTCTTCTGCAGACAGCAACTATAGGAAGCATGGTGTCATTGCGTAAGATAACAACTGCATGCAAGGTAGTGCGTTGCCAACGCATGGCCTTGCAAAGAGCATGCTGTCAGTTCACATGGCATCACTGGATGAGGTACATGATGCTGCAGAGCAGGAAATGAGTCACTTGTTAAAAGAGATGCAAGTTCTTAGGTTGTACATACAAGCCTGTCATCATAATAGCAATTTGATTTTTAATGAGCTTGATATCTCAAATGACCATCCACCGCCATGAACAACTTCACTCATCCTGTAAAGTGGGAGAAATAATTAGAATGCCAACATTTTTAATCAAGTCTTTATGCCTAGGACTCTATGATGACAGGACCGGCACACCTTCTATCTCCTCATGTGCTCCATCAGTAATCCTTAGACAGAAAAGAGCAGACGGAACGTAATCTGACAGAATTAAAATAAATCATTCAAAAATAGATGAGAATGGATAAGACGAGTGCCAATAGGGGAGTTTTGGCTGTGCAGGTGAAAAAACATTTCTTAGCCCGCACTTTTGCTTTTGCTTAAACAGCACAATTTAGCTTGAGCTGAGCCCAGAAAATTCAGAGGCCGTAATTTCTGCACGCAAACCTCAGCAGCTGGACATCTGTCATTTGGCACTCGTTTTCAGTGGCTTAGTTTGCAGCTGGAGCTGTGTCAGCCATGTGTAAAGATAGTCAAACCAAGTGGAGCTACGGATCTCTCAGGGGAACATCTCAGTGAGTTATGGTGACCTCAGGGGAGAAGCTCGTGCTGATGCATCCCTGGTTTGAAATGGCCCATAATAAGCCCCTGCCTTTGCCAACAGCAACGTCAGAAGCGTCAATGAGAGGAGAGTGGGGTGCTATGGAAAAAGGGATGCATTTCCAGAACATTTTGTTCCTATGGCAGAAATAAAGACAGATATGGGGATGTGTTTATCAACAGCAATGTTATATAATAGCAAAGAATATCATTGAGCACGTTATCTTGCAACTTAATTCTGATACCCACACTTTCACAGTTTACTGTTTTAATAGTAAAATAATACATAAATACACCTCTTCAGTCTGAAAGTTTCCAGAGTACATTCTGAGTGACTTATCATTCTCCAAATACATCAAGACGTGCTAATCATAACCGGGATTTGAAATGGTGAATTATAGCAATATGTTAATGCAGATTAAGTTATAACCCTGCAGATCCAACCAGACATTCATATAGTTTTTGAAAATTAAAACAGACATCCTCTGTTTCAGTATAGGGTTAAGCTTTTTAAAGAATTATATTCTAAACCCAGCCTCTTGTTGTGGATATGTGCACAGGGCTGCATGGTGGCCCTGTCTGTGAAAACACCATCTTGAGTTTGTAGTCACCATGAATGTCTTGCATCCTCTCTATTTCTTCCTGGTTTGGTCTTCCTACTCTCCTTCTCTTCTGCTATGTCTCCTTCCCCTCCAACTATGTTCTGCTTGGCTGCTTTCAGTCTGGCAGCTACAGCTCTACTCTAAGATCTTGGGGATGCAAGAGCTTGCATTCATGCAAACTTTAATGTAAGATTTGCTCC
>JAPMNP010677786.1:0-14249 GCA_029874935.1 Atherina boyeri | reverse complement strand
GAGCAAGAGCAGCTGAGCTTCAAAACGCCGCCTACTGACCGGGAGGAACAAAAGTTCTATAGATCACCTTTAAGATTCCATAATAAAAATACAGATTATAGCTTTACATTTTCATTAAATCTTTTGTTTTATTTCAGCTTTTAATGTTAATTGAAAGACATTAGCATGTATAATAGAAATCAAATTAACTATGAATACAGTCCAAACCTGCAAAAATACAAAAAAATTGTTTAAAAATGACCAAAGATCATTGATTAGTTTTATTTTGCAATATTTTAGAATATTCCTGTATTTTGTCAGATGCAATGTGATACCAATACAACACTTAAACTATACAACAAAAATGAACTTTATTGATCCCAGTTGGGAAACTGGCCCTCTGCTTTTAATCCATCTTTGGAGCAATGATAACTAGAATGCAGTCTGGTTATCCATTCTATGGCCAATGTATTCTTCTTAACTACATTTGGAGGATTTTTATGTTTTTTTATTTGCTAAAAAGATGAACATTGTCTCCTTGGTTGCAAAACTGAATCAGGTCATTTGAAATCCTTTATTGGATTTGTAATAAATTGGCTTCACAAACAGACTCCCGTCAGCTTTAATTGGTTCGACTCCATCTGGAGTAAACTCCATCCCACTCTGTGTTACTGTACCTTCACACTTCATATTTCACACTTCTCTCTTTTCAACACATTTATTATTATCTGACACTGCAAAACGGAACAAGTTCATGACTGTTTCAAAGTGCAGCAAGGAAGGCAACTTCTGTATTTGTTCAGTTTTTAAAGTGAAAGAGATTAAGTAGCAGATTAAAACTCTCTTTGTGCCATAATCCTGGATAGTTGTGCTTTTGGGTTTAGCTCATCTTTAATGTTAAAAACTGAGAAAATTAATGGCGAAAGGAGACAATGCTGCTGATTGGCAGGACAAAATAAACAGAGAATTAGTGTCCATGGTCTTAGCCAAGGTGACATACTGTTCCCTTCTCCCTGTCTTCATTCACAAGTCCGTGACAGCGAATACAAAAGGCCAAAATGCTATTTGAGCAGTCAGACACATCTTCCAAATAAGAGCTAATTGCTTTTTAGCTTGTCTTTGGGAAAATTACAATTTGGCTTGTTCAGAAGCATCTCAGTGGGAGGGACAAATTTTACGCTAAATGAATAGCAGCATGTAACAGTTTGTCTAGCAAACAGGTTTCATAACAAGGCAGCTTTGTGGAAGGTGCTCCATGACGGATCAATGTGTAGAGCTCACAGTTGAAGCTGAAAGCCTCTGAAGCTGTAGCTCAGGTAACTCTCTTTGCCTCGCTGATTGATTCATCCAAAGCTGCACTGTTGGCAGTTATCTTTTTAACACTAAGGGGGCTTGTCAGGGCTGTGTGAGCTGGAGCTTTTTAGATATTTGAATCAAAATATGGGTTAAGGGATGAGAGTCAAATGTCAGAGAAGAAGCCCCTCTGCCGATTTCTTTCAGGGTGATTGATTGCAGCATGAACAAATGATGCACATGTTTGTAGCTATACAGGTATGATTGAACATTTATACGAGGTGACCACCCAAAAAAATGCCTTCAGCTCCAAAAGAGCCAAAAATACTTCTTGCCTTATGTAACAACATGGAGTTGTAACAACTGCTCTTTTTGCAGCCTCGGAGCCCAACCTGAAGCTGCGCTCCCGGCTGAAGCAGAAAGTGAGTGAGCGCCGGAGCAGTCCGCTGCTTCGCCGTCGAGACAGTCCAATCAGCAACGCCAAGAAACGCTCGCTCGACATGGCAGGTACCGTAACCAGACCAACAACCACACACGCGTGCAAGATCCTTGTCTGGTGTTTCAAAAGCTTTCATGAGTTAACTTCTTATGTGTGTGTCAGACTCGGCATGCAGCAGTGCCCCCGGCTCAGGCCCGAGCTCCCCGAACAACAGCTCCAACAACATCCCCAACGAGAACGGCATCACTGTATCAGTCTCCAACAGCACAGAGGTAACACAGACTCACACACACTCACAGCAAACATGCAGTTACGAGTGCATCCTATAAATAGCCATTGGTTATAAAACCATGCTCACATTCACAAAAAAATATTTTACTTTGGTACCCAAACTTTTTCATGCCACTGTGCATAAATTTAGTATAAACACAAGTTGTCAGATTTGTCTTGCACTTTTGCGTAGGAGCTGATTTTTAGTCCCTAATCATTACAGCCTGTTGCATGCACAAAGGCTCTGAATGAGGCATCTTAAGGCTGAAGAGACAGGCTGAAGTGCTGGCAGGATGCTATTTGTGGCAGCCATTAGGGCCACTCAGGCAGTGTGGAGGAGGCTTATGGCTGTGACAATGTTATAACACTGGGAGGGTGCAGATGTAGCTCTTTTGCCCTATGTGGACATCTTCTGTGCTATTTTCCTGGATGCCGGGGGTTATTTCACTCTGTAAATAAAGATAAATCATTTAAATGTTCTTTCCAGGCGTCTCTTGCCCAGAGGCTGTGCAGCGCTGGCGAGCAGGGTTCCGTTAACCAGCTGTCTCTCTACACTTCACCATCCTTACCCAACATCACCCTGGGGCTGCCCGCCACTGCCACAGCCACTGCCGCCTCCAATGTAAGGAGGAACAGCTCACAGCCGGAATTTGTTGATGCAGAGTGTTGCTTTGTTCTTTGTTTTTTTTTCCATTTAAAATTCAAAATCAACCATCACCTTCTCCCACTTTCCTTCTTTCTCCAGGTCACATCGGCCCAGCAGGATGGAGGTCTGCAGCCAGCCCTCTCCCTTAGTCCCCCTTTCCTCTCCGGCGGCCACTTGACCCCCTACCTTGCAGAAGCTGGAGCAGGAGCCAGTGGGCACAGTGCGCACAGCCCCTTGCTCCAACACATGGTGCTCATAGAGCAGAGTCCGGCACAGAGCCCTCTGGTGACAGGTGAGAAGACTAACGTGGGTTTGACTAGACTTCGTAGTGGTATACTCGAAGTATGAATAGCAGTTTGGGTAAAATTGATGGCAATTGGAGGAGTAAGCAGGAATCAGCAAATACAGCTTTGATGGTAACAGTGTGGAGCCAGAAAAAAGAGAAAAACCATCATCACACTCCCAGAGATGTGTGGTGCTCTGTGCTCCCTCACACTGACAGACGTCCATTCATTTGCTGAAACTAATGAGCTCCTTTCATATGTCAGCTTACACTATGAGAGGGTGACATGGGTGCATTGTGTGCCCTTTCCCATCAACTCATTCACTGACAAAAACATTGCTTCTATTTTCAGCAGGGCATTAGCAGTGAATGAGCTGTGACGCACATAAAGACGCATGTATGTCTGTGTCCACGCATAAGAGTGTACAGACAAGGATGTGTGCACACCCACGCGCAGGACAAGACCGGAGGGGGTGAATTTTGACAGCAATACATTATTTTTCAGTCCAGATGAAAAAAAAGTCATTTGAAAAAAAAAGAAAAAAAGACACACATTCACAAATACCACCAGTGCTGGAATTCCATATCTTCTCCAGCCTTCCCTATGGAGTCCATGAGATTTTTATGCAACAATTTAAAATCACTGATGTTTGCACAGTAGTCGATCTTTAAGATCATTTTAACAGGTTCGACCAAATACTTTTTTCTTTTTTTTCTCACTGCAGTGATAAACTATTAATGGACTAAGATGTTTGTTTTTCACCTCATACGATCACAATAGAAGAGTGTAAGTATGGCAGCACAGATTGTTGTCTTATTTAGTTCACAGATACATCTGTTAACTAATCTTAGGTTCAACACCTGTGAGATAAAGAGGAAACACATTTCTTATTTGTCATTTTTAGTATTTGTTTTGGAGGCCCAGGATTTTTCTCAAATGTTCTTTCTCCATTCATTTTGGCCCTTTGAGTCATAAATAGACTGCATGACTTTAGCTACATCATCATTTTCCTTGTCAGTTGGACACAAACCTTTTTCTTTTTCTTTTTCTAATGATGCTTCAATTCTTTTATTTGGAAAAACACTATAATTTTCCCTCTGAACTCACCACTAAAATTGATCATGCAGTCATGCAGCTATTAATCATTATGGCTACTACAGTAGTCTAAATAGTTGTTCATCATAATCAAAACAGGTTCCATAGTCCAACATGGTTTTCTTAAAGAGCTTCTTTGAGACTATTACGTTGTATAACCTTGATACATGATTATTGTTCTTTATTTTGGATATCTCTAAGTTAAATTAATGCTGGACCTGACAAGGGGAAACAAGGGAAGGGGGAGAGCAGAGAAGGAGAGTGAGAAGATGAAAAAGGAGACAGCGGTGCAAAAGGATTCCGCAACAACTGCACGACCAAAACAGAAAAACCAGTTGCTACCTCTGTAGAGAAACATAACGTAATCTGTAAAAAAAAGAAAAAAAAAAGCAGACAATCATCAGGAATGCTGACAAGAAGAAAGAGTGAGACAAACATAATTGGCAACAGCTTGAATAAGAATTGAATCCGGAAATAAACTTTACTGTGGCTTTTGGTATAATTTGGTATAATACTATCATGTTTTTCAGGTGTAATTTCCTTTGGTTTACACTAAGCTTCTGCAGTTATATAACAATGCCCTTTCCTTGTCTTTGTGTGTGTCTTAGGTGTAAGCGGCCTGTCTATGTCCTCAGCAGCATCCATGGCCAAGCTGCAGAGGCAGCACCGTCCCCTGGGGAGGACTCAGTCGGCCCCACTCCCTCAGGGGAGCGCCGCTCAGGCTCATGCCCAGGCTCTGGCCCTGCAGCAGCTGGTCGTCCAACAGCAGCACCAGCAGTTCCTGGAGAAGCACAAGCAGCAGTTCCAGCAGCAGCAGCTCCATCTCAACAAGGTAAGTGCTGCAGGTGCTAATTTTTTGGTGTTTTTTTTTTTTTGCTTCACTTTTCCTTTACTCTTTGTGCAGTTTGGGACATCCTTTTATTTAAAAGAAAAAAAAAACTCTCTGTAAAGTGAATCTGGGCTCTCCTTTTTGTCTATTTTGCCCATTCCTCCAGCTCCTTCAACCTTGATGGGTTCTGCTCATGAACAGCAGTCTCTATAACATATTGCAGATTCTCTCAGATTGAGGTCTGATCTCTGACTAAACTGTTCCAAGTTCTGTTGAAGTGCTGCTCTAGCAGTATATTTAAGTTCATTTTCATTTTGAAAAGCAAATCTCCCATGTTTTTCTCAAGAGTTTACCAGTACTTAACACCATCTATTATTCCTACAATTCTGATCAATTTTCTCAAGTTCTGCTGATGAGAACCATCTCATCATGACACTGCCGCTGCCATGCAACAGTGTGGGGATAGTGAAATGTGTTATGTTTGTGCTTCATTTTCTTTAATATATTTTTCTCTTTTTTTCTTTCCCAACCAGATTGCTTTCTTACATGTTGCTTTTGCTTTAAATAAAATGGTCCTGTAAACAGACCGCTGTTCAGCCATTTTCTTACATTTTCCATTTTCTTATAATGGATTTAATTGTTTTAGAGCATAGTGGTAAACACATATGCATAAACTGCATTTCATTTTCTTTTCTTTTTTTATTTAACATTTTGTTTTTATTACTATTACATCATTCATTTTGAAAATGTCCTTTTGGCCTATTACATGAAAACACAAAACATGAATATAAAGAGGGACTACTGAACACTACTGAACCCCCTAACAATGGCTAATTCAGCATCCGTTTTCCATTATGTCTCTTCTTTGAGCTCTCTCCAGCCAGTAAAAGTCAGTCTGATGTTGACTCTTGTCTTATTTCTCGCTCTGTCCCCTTCTTTCTTTCTTTCTTTCTTTCTTTCTTTCTTTCTTTCTTTCTTTTCCTCAGCGATAATGTGCGTTCAAAATGATCAGTGTGGTGAGATCTAGTTGCCGATGTGTGACGATGTGCCATAGAGTGAAACTAAGCATGATGCAGTATCCCGAAAAAAGAAGTTGCGAAGTGCAATTTGTCAGCCTCAGGATGAGGCTGGGCATTGACTGCTCCAGGAATGTACATAATAAATGTAACTTATTTTTAAGGTCAGAAAGTGACAAAGTGTGACTGTAATATGAGAACTAATTGCTGCACTTCTGTAAGGTACTGTAGCTACTAAAAGAACGTTTTATTGAAATCTACAGAATTACTGCTTCTTTTTTGTTTGTGTTTGAATGCAGATGATGCTGTTCATTGTTCAGCAAGTGGTTAGCTTTATTGTTTTATGAGGTTCTGAGCAGGCCTGTCACCATGCTGATGAGGGCAGGTGATGGAATGATCCATGGATCTGACACCACTTTCAAATCAACAGATAATTGTTAGGGCTGTTAGCTGCAGATCTCTTGAGTTGTAGTGTAGTAGTTTGTGTAGGCAGCAGCCAGCAGCATAGAAAATACTGTAACGTGTTGGCTGTGGATGTGTGTGAAGTCGCTGGCTTCATTCTGCCCTTTTCCTTCTCTCTCTAGTATTTTTGTTTGTGAGTGGGCGGAAGCAGGTATGGGTTAACATGTATAGAAGCGTGCATCTCTGTGACTGTGGCTGAGACGGTTGCCACGGGCTGGAAGGTAACTGTGCGCTGCCATGGTAACAGAGCGGAAACCCCTGCCTTATATGGGTAGGGAGGAAGCAAGCAGCCATCACTCTTGATGGCTCTACCTATTCAGGCAGAGCACTCGCTGGAGAAGAGGTGGGTGGATGAAACAAGGGATTTCCTCTCCTCCACCCCCACCTCCCCCGCTCTACTCTGTCTCCCTCTCTCCATATGTTTCAGAGCTCTCGAGTGGCAACTTTTCACAAAAACACATCTATAACAGCCTCTGGCATACCAAAAACGGGTTCTACAGTAGAGACTGAAAATTTGTACTTCAGTAATGAATTGTCTTTTGATTTCAAACTGTTAAAATAGAGATGCTGTTTCTTTGCCATAAATCTTAAGGAGTAGTTTAACATTTTTAACATATTTTATTGTAAAGTTAGATGATTGGCTACTCTTTAACGTCTGCTCAATAAATGTGAAGTCACAGCTAGAAGCCAGTTTTGCAGAGAAACTGGTAACAGTGGGAAGCCGCTAGTTTAACTCTAGGTTAAGGTAACAAAATCTGCCTCCCAGCACGTCTAAATATCACTGATGACCAGCTCAAAACGTTTTTTTTTCTTCTTTTTTTTTTTCTTCTGCAAAATAAATTTTCTCTTTTTTAACAGAATATTATTCAGCACATTGATTCAAAATTAAATATGCATTCTTAAGATTTCTGCCTTAGCTCTACAGCCAAGCCACTTTCTGGTACATCCTGCTGACTTGATTGGAGTTCAGTCAAGTGATTAACTCATTTGACATAATCAGGAAAGGTGCACACCTGTCTAAATAAGATGTATGTCAAAGTCAAAACTGGGCCATGAACTTGGTAGAACTGTCTGTAGACTTGTGAGACAGAATTGTGTGAAGGCACAAGTCCAGGGAAGGATGTACCTCTGTTTAAAGTGTCGGAGACAACATTGGACACAGTCTATTAGATACAATGTAATGCCACTCCTTCATGTTAGTTGCAGGAATTAATGTTAGTTTGTGGATCAGTTCTGAGTATGACGCAGTTCCCAGAGCTAAGAGGATAAACATGCAACTATTGACAGTGGGAAAAGATTTGATTTACCTCTTGTAGCTGGTGTTCCCATGGTTGTTTATTTGTTTGTTTTTTTAATAGTTTAATCCTGTTACTTTTGATGGAAGAATGACACAAGCTTCAAGTTTCAGCCAAAGGCCCCAATGACTATGAATCAGGTCAGGCTTTTACCATAAACTGGCAAAACAAATGACATTCAAGGCACCTGAAAGTGTGAGTGACTAAAAAAAACCTCTGGTCTAAAAAAACAGCAAACTGTTTAGCCTAGATTTTCCCAACAGTGTGTGGAGAAAAAACAATACACTGAGCATGTCTTCCTGATTTGCAGGGGTCTGGCATATAAATTGTTGTTGGGATATTTACACTGAGAGTACTTGAAGTCCCATGTGTCACTGATATGTATGGTTTTAAAATGAAAGGTTTTTTGAGTTCATTCTTTAGTTTAACTTTTATGGATTTACGTTATGTGTACATCATTTTGGTCCAAGAAAATATTCCAAAAAGAAAATCATATAGCATTATATATTGCATCTTATTGAATAGTGCGACACTGAATCGTATTAATATTGTATCATATCTTATCATATCGTAACGTATCATGTCGTAATGTATTGTATTGTACCATATCACATATTGCATCATATCATAATGATATGATAATGTGGGGCACAGAATTGTATAATATAATGTATCATGACATGTACAAACATTATTATTACTGATGGCTGAAGATCTAAACTAATTTATCTCATTAACACCATCTATATAGGGAAATATGGAGATGGCAGCATCATGCTGTGGGAATCGGGCAGGCAGACTTGTAAAGTTAGAGAGAAAGATTGATGCAGAAAAATATGGAGCAGTGCTGTGAAAACACAGTACTCAGATTTTAAGCTGGGGTGAAGGTTAAAGTTCTGGAGTGACCCAAATGGTGTCTGGACCTGAACCCAGAAGTCTAAAAGAGACATGAACACAGCTTTTCACCGATGCTTCCAATGAGCTTAAAGGAAAAACAGGAAGTTGATATTGTGGCAGTTTTTGTCTTTTTTAGTGCTTTAAACAAGGAGAAAGAAAATGATTATTTATTTTTTCAGTCATTTGCAACACACCTTTAACCTTTTTGTTTCTTTAAACCAGCAGATAAAACTTTGACTGTTACAATGGCTGTCTGATTCATACTTAGTTAACCCCCGTCTTTGTGATTAGTCAGGAAAAAGGGGACTTTGGTTTGAACCAGATAAAGAAGAGCTTTCTGGGAAAGAAGAGCAGAGGGGTTCAGCAAGGTCGGTGGTGTACGTGAAAAAATGGGGGGAAAGAGACATCTGTTTAGATCCGAACGGGACACTGACAGTAGCACATAAGAGGAGAAGGGAGGGGGGAATTTGAATGAATGCTCTGACGTCAATGCTGTCCTGTGGCACAGAGCCAGGGGACCCAGAGGCTCACAGCTCTGGGAACTGACACATACACATATACTCCCACTCCTACACACAAAAACACACCTGAGGACGTTCCCCACTCTTGAGACGTCCAACAAACAATTCTCTTCTCAGAAGTCCTCACATTATAAACAACCACAACATGTGGAGGCGAGTATTCTCTAGGCCTTGAGTGGTTCATGTTGTGGAAAGTGAATGAATAGACAACTGATGTGCTTCTTAGTTGACAGCAGGTCTGATAATGAGTCAGTGACAGGCAGCACAATGGGAAATGTGGAATGTCTCTGATGAACGTGTTTAGTAAACAGATTAATAAGAATTAAGCTTGTTAAAAGAAGAAAAGAAAAGAATGATTTGTTAGGAATTAGATTCAGGTTACTTGTTCTTTTGTCTGAATGAAGTCTTACATTGGGGAGAGGACTCGCATCTTGTAGTTTGACTTGGAAATTAATTTCACATCACTCCATCATCACCCTCCTCCCCTTTGTGTCCCCTCGATGACCCGCAGATGATCACCAAGCCCAGCGAGTCACCTGTGGGCCGGCAGCACCAGAGCCATCCCGAGGAGACGGAGGAGGAGCTGAGAGAGCACCAAGATGGAGGAGCTCTTCCGCCAGGGGTCACCATCAAGCAGGAGCCCCCCGACCCGCAGGAGCTGCAGGAGGAGGCGATGCAGCAGCACAGGGAGAGGGAGCGGGAGAGGCAGGCCGAGCAGGAGCTGCTCTTTCGACAGGTAGGATGGGGAGTCGCTAAAAAAGCTTACGGATGCAAAACGACGTAGGCAGAGAGAATCAATATGAAGTTTCAGGGAATTGATTCTACTTCTACTTGGCAGTAAGGCGTAGGTGTTATTGGGGAAGTCCTAGAGGGGAACTCTTGGAAATATAATTTGGGGTGGGAGAATGTTGTGACTCATGGCATCAGAGTGATTAAATGCAAATAGTAAATCAAAGCTAGATCTTTTGTTCTGGCTGCCATCTGTTGGCCACACACTGTATTTACATTAATGTGTAAGAGCAACATTTCTTCCCCTCAGTCCCCTAATGTAATAGAGGACGTAAATTCAAAGTGTTTCCATGGAATCATTCATCTTTTTTTGTGTTTTTTGAGCAGCAGGCTCTCTTGCTGGAGCAGCAGCGGATTCACCAGCTGAGGAACTATCAGGCTTCGATGGAGGCTGCTGGTTTGTCCATCTCCTTCCCTGGACACCGCCCACTGTCCAGGGCCCAGTCATCCCCAGCCTCGGCTTCCTCCTTCCCGATCAGCGTCCCCACAACCGATCCGCCTGTCAAGCCTCGCTTCACCACAGGTTACCATCACCATACACCGCTTCTCTTAACTTTCCTGTTTTCTGCCTTTTACGTTCATTTTTATGTCAAGTTTGTTTTGTAACTTTGTATTCAAGTTTCAAATCCATGATGAGCTGCCAGCAGTTTTTATTTTATGGAGCATTTGTTTGAGAAGTATGCTTTATGTATTTGGGACTAGAAAGAAAGAAAAATCCATCTAAAAAGCAGGTGAATTGGCCAGGAAAAAAAGTTGAATGGTGCCAAGCACCATCTGCTAGCAGAAATAACTGAGATCAGTTAATTATTCTAGAACTTTTTCACTTCTTAACTAAATGAACAATAAAATATTAAAGGAAGCTCTGAAGAAAGCCTCCCTTAGCTGTGAGGATGCTGAATATTGTAACGGATTTTGCATGTATCGGAAGGTATTTTTAGTCTGACCTACTTTACTCCCCACTAAGTTCCAACGTACTTAGAAAATCCAAAGACATTTTGTAACAGAGTGCAAATATCAGGTTGTGAGGTTTTGCATTTTTAAAGAAGTTGCAGTTAGTGAGAGAGCCTAGATGAAACAGGATGGAGCAAAGGCTAGTGTAGATTTAGACATCCGTAAAGTGTATATGATAAAGCCCACTTTTTTAATGAGTCTAAATGTCTGTGTTTTCTTAGGCCTGGTGTATGACTCTCTGATGCAGAAGCACCAGTGTATGTGCGGAAACACTAACAGCCATCCGGAGCATGCCGGGCGGATTCAGAGCATTTGGTCTCGGCTGCAGGAGACCGGGCTCAGAGCACAGTGTGAGGTATGTTCAAAGTGGAAATACAGAAACAAGGTCTGAAATCTCGCAAAGTGGTAAACTGAATTTAACAGCTGTTTCCATCTTTGTTTGTGTGTGTGTGTCTGTGCAGTGCATCCGTGGGAGGAAGGCCACTCTGGAGGAGCTTCAGACGGTTCACTCTGAAGCCCACGTCCTGCTGTATGGAACCAACCCACTCCGACAGAAACTTGATTGTAAGCTTTCACACACATATGCTCAAAGATGAAATTTCTCATGTTATATCCTTTAATTTAATGTTTCCTTTCTGAACGCCAGGTTCAATCACTCCAATGTTTGTACGGCTACCATGTGGAGGAGTTGGGGTAAGAAAACCTGCTGAGTTAGTAGTTTAAATTAATCCAGAAATGACTGAAATCTGTCATTTTCATATTCTTCTCCTATTGTCACATCTGATGTGCTTGTGTGCATTTTAGGTGGACAGCGACACCATTTGGAACGAGGTCCACTCCTCCAGCGCTGCTCGCCTCGCTGTCGGCTCCGTAGTGGAGCTCGTTTTCAAAGTAGCTACTGGAGAGCTGAAGGTGGATGTTTTTCATTTATTTCCCACATCGCCAAATTTATCTTCTCAAATATGCTAGTTTTCTCTCAGGCTTTAAAAAGGAAGAAAACCAGATGATTATAATTCATGAACCTTTTGTAAACAGATGACTTTGATGAGTTTTTTGAAGAGAAATAAAAACTTGCATCATGACACATTTTTGTGGTAAAGTGGTTTAAACATCCGTTTTATGAAACAAAACTTTTTAAATCAACATAAAACCACATATTGTTTAAACAGAGGTTCCGTGTGTGTTGTTTTCTGAGATATAATGCCTCATAAAGGCTCTCGGCTTTATTGTGTTTCATTCAAAAGCCGCATTTCTGACTTTACAGCCACCCATCCGCTAAATCATAATGTCCTTAGTGGTGGTTTGCCGCTACTTTGTAAACAAAGAAGAAACAGTGAGTGATTGCTGCTGCTGTGGCTTACGGGCTTTTGTCGCTTGTCTCTTTTCAGAACGGTTTCGCAGTGGTCCGCCCCCCTGGACACCACGCAGAGGAGAGCACTCCCATGTAAGGCCACAGTCGTCACCACATTCAGCTGGAGACTGTTGATCTCTGCATGTACAAATACCAACTTTGGAACAGGCTCGTGCGGAATAGAACTGACATAAACCAGTGACTTTATTTGCACATAAAGTACCAAGTGCCTTCATTCTGCCAGCTGTCTCAAGGACTGCTGTATTTTTTTTTTTTAATATCCTCCTTGCAAAGTTTTCCAAATGTAATAATTATTATAATAATGCATCAGTTTTATATAGCACTTTTCAAGACACCCAAAGACGCTTTACATTACTGGATGCACTATTCATTCACTCACATTCATACTTGGTGATGGTACAAATGTACTATAAAAACATTTTAAAAAATGGAGCAGGAGGGTGACTTTTCTCTGTTTGATGCCGTTTCAGGGGTTTCTGCTACTTTAACTCAGTGGCCATTGCAGCCAAACTGTTACAACAGAGACTCAGCGTTAACAAGATCCTCATCGTGGACTGGGTCAGTCTTCTAAGTCTCTTCATCTCTGATAAAACCTTTCTTAGTAATTACACCTTCTTCAGTCAGAATGGAGAAGTTTGCAATTATTTTGTATGCACCATCTTCCCGCAGGATGTTCACCATGGCAACGGCACCCAGCAAGCATTTTACGATGACCCTAATGTCCTTTATATGTCTATTCATCGATATGACGACGGGAACTTTTTTCCAGGAAGTGGAGCACCTGACGAGGTGTGTGTTTAAAATTCTTTAACTCTTATCCTATTTAATTACAGCCTCTTCTTACACATTTTAACCAATAATACACTGCATGGCTATTCATAGATTTTTTTCTGGATTAAAATTACAGCTCTTTTATTCCTTTTATTATCACGGGTCTTCGTTTTTTTCCCTGATCTCCTATTGAACAGTTTTGTTTATTTATTAAATATTAATTATGATGGTATTCACTAACTAAAAAGTCCTCTGGAAATTGTGTAGTGATAACCAAATGAAGCTTTTAAGCCAACAGGATTTGAAATTGGTTAGTTTTTTGCAGCTTTTAATGTACAGTAGCACCACCTGCTGGTCAGCTTTGACTTTTGAGAAATTAATGTTTAATTTTATTTATCAGTTATATAATTAAATTGTTTTAGAGTTGAAGCCTATGAAGCCTGTCCAGTTTTTATTGTCACATTATTCTTACAGTATTATTATAAATCTTTTTATTTGTCTGTTTATTTTGTTACTGTTTGTCTAATTTATTCTATATCTGATAAAAGACAAAATTAGGAAATAAAACAACATGACATATTACAAAACCTATAGTGTACAAATACAAATACTCAAAGAAGAAAATGTGCCATTTTACTCATTTCTGAATATAAATAGGAAGAAGCCAAAGCTTTTCAGGTCCTGACATTTGTTGCTGTAATTAATCAATGATTTTGATTGACCTTTTACCCACTAGTCATTTACTCACTCAATCGCTCACTCACCCACGTCCTCCCTCACTCACTTGCTCATTTGTCCTGTGTTTGAATTGTAGAAACATTTTACCAGATTCCAAAAAGACAAATAGAAGATGCACAGAAAAAACACAACACCAAATTTTTTCCTAAGTTGCTTTACATTTTCACTCAGTTTTATTTTAATTGACTAAGCCATTCAATAAGACATTGATTGACTTTCTAATGTATAGCTTTGAAAAAAAAATACAAATTTGGTAAATAAAAATAAACCTCCCTACTTTTTAAATAAAAATAGCAACATGCCAGCATTTGCTCTATGTGTCTATTACCACCTACAAACAGCCCACAGCACATGGTTCTGTAGAAACCAGACTCATCTGCTAGAAACCAAACTGTTTACTGAGGTTTTTCCTTAATTTCTGCAAAGTGTTTGCATACTTTCTTGTTTAACCAGTTAGAATATTGTAATGCCATGTCATTTACAAATTCAATATTGGTTCAACAAAACGTTTGGGGAAAATTTAAAGGAACAAAAGAAAGATAGAAATCCATGTAAATTCATACAACTAGAAACTTCCTCTGCTGCTCCACACACACTTCAGG
>JAPMNP010677773.1:0-14696 GCA_029874935.1 Atherina boyeri | reverse complement strand
AGGCAGTATCAGGCCATCAGAACAAGGTCCTTGCGCCACCTGAATAGCTTTTACCCCAAGGCTTTTTCCTTTCTTAAACCTAGAAAAAAATTCCACTGTGTCCCTTGATGCATTTGAGGATTAAAAGCGATTCTGTTTAACTGGCAAGAGGTCAGTGAAGTTAATTGGGTAATGAAAGCACAAAGGGACAGATTATTTCAGTAGATAAGTAGATAGTAGTAGGTATTCTAACAGTTTAAAAAGAAATAGGAATAGCAAAGAATCTGGTTTTCCATCATTTACTGGACATAAAATGACAGTAAGATTCAGAGAAAGGGCTGCGTGGTGATGCATTAGTTGGAATTCATGTCACATCAACAAGGCTCTTGATTCAAACCTAGGCTTTGGGAGTTTAGGTGGATTTACTCCAGTTTCACCAGGTTTTCTTCTACCATTTAACCCTTTAAAGCCTGACCCAAGAAAAAATGGGGAGAAAATTCTAATTTTTTTAATCTGAAGTCGTCATTTGGGCCTCGAACAAAATATGAAAAAATTAACAAAAATAATTCTTTAATTAATTCATTTTCCTGTGATATGTCAAAATGATTGTCATGTAGTCTTCTTCCCTATGGCATCAGGTATATCAGATTGTGTGCAGCAGGGTTTTGCGCAAAATTTTTACCATAAAGTGATGAAAAAGATTTCAGAAACTGTATCAAATATGATACCTTTGACTTTACAGGGTCAAAGACATACATGATTGGATATCTGCTCATCCTAAATTTACTATAGCAATGAGTGTAAGTGTGCATAATTACCCTCAGTTCCTTTCCAGGCGCACGTAGACTCTCTCTCAATGGCTATATTTACATGCACAGGAAACATTCCAATTATAAACACCATAATCCGAACTATTAATATTTTAATTATGGTATTTACATTGATTGTGTCATATGTTGCATTCATATTCCCATTGACACACCAAGCAAAGTCACCATTACGCCCATACCCCCAAAAATGTATCTTCTTTTTTCACTGCAGCCTTCCTATATTGCACTGACTCTGCTGAAGCTTTGAGTATGGATTGTAAAATAGCAGTGTGTTGCAAAATGCTGTGAAAAACTTAAATCAACCTACGACACATACCTTATTTAATTTTTTCTTCAGAATGTGACCTGATTCAGGTTATCATCATAAAACTTTTTACATAGTCATGTTTTATTCCATGTAAGGTTTTAAATGGGATATGTTTCTGTCCATGTTAACATGTGTCTGTTTCAATGAGTAGATGTGGCTGTACTTCCTCAATCCTGACCAGCGTAATGCATGTATACTAAATGGATATAATCAGAGAATATGAAAGTTATGTGTTATAGACAGATTTGATTCTTCGTGAAAACTACTACATGAGCTATTTTATCAGAAGTCTTGAGACTTTTTTCCCCTTTACAGTCTCAATACAAGATTTTTATGATCTAAAATAATGAGTGAAGTAATTCTGAAAACAGGCGAATAATTTATTTCTCAGAGATGAACACTGCAACACAGACCAGTGCAGTGAACTGACCACCAAAACTCAACATGGAGATATTTTTATGTAGCAGCTGAATTTAAGTTCTTGATATATATGAAAATATTGGACAGTGTGATGTCATAATGTATTATGTTTTATCTATGTTTTAATATGTAATATGGTAAAAAAAAAAAAAAAAGAATATAATGTTATCGGGTTGTTATCTTGCAACTGACTCTTCAATTCAGACAAAGTGAGATTCTGTTAAACTTTCGCTTTTTGTAAATTTGATTTAATATTTTCTCAATAAGGACAAGATAAGCGCAGAACAGCAGAGTAAGGAAAATCTACTTGCTGAAAATAAAATGCTAAAGAAACAAAAAGCAGAACTCATTGTGGGATTCAAAAAACAACTGAAGTTGATTGACATTCTCAAAAAACAAAAGGTAAGTGTCTTTATGATTTGCTGTTATTCAATAATGTGAATGTAGTTTTTAATTAACAAAGCTTTTTGTGTGCAGATGCACTTCGAAGCTGCCAAGTTGTTGTCCTTCACAGAAGACGAGTTCATGAAAGCTCTAGACTGGGGGAAGTCATGAATTCTAAGAATTTCAAGACAAAAAGGTGCATTGCTCCTTTTTTTAAAGATAATTCTGTGTGTTGTGGAGTTACAAACTTAAGTTTAAAGTATCTCAGAATCTGATTGTGCACTTAAAAAATCTGGACTTTGAAAGAAGGATTTAGCTGTTGTCTCTTAAACATAATTGGACTCAGTTGCGAGGTCTTTTTGAGCAGATTTTAATCAATGTACTGTCAAGATGTTCCAAATAAAAACATGCATTTTTGTTAACTTTTGTCGTTTCTGAATCCAAAACAGCTGCACTATAAAATATAAATGACAAATAAAATTTAGTGATCAATAAAAACTGCAACTCATTCTCTGTGACTTCAAACTGCCATCTAGAGGCAAACTGGAAAAGTTTAATCATCTCCATCCCAGCCGTCATCAGAGAAAATATCAGCACGACGTTTTTCAAAGTTTCTTCTGAAATCTTCATCAAAGTGTTCCAGGTCATCTTCGCGGAGCAAGCCCTGAAAATAGATGCATAAACAGTTCATTAGTTTCATCAACAGATGATATGAAGCTGGGTAAAGTTTGTGGCTTACAAACTGCTTCATACCTTAGGAAGGTATCCCAAGAGTTTTGTTGCATGATGTTTTAAAAGTTTCTGCCTCTCTTCTTCAATTATCTTTCTTCGCATCGCCTCCTTTTCCTCCTCAATCGCTCTTTCTTTAGCCTCCAGTTCCTTCAATACACGGGAAAATGAGTTAATCAAAGGGAGTTTTTATGACACTGATATAAATATTACATATAATGTGTTGAGTTAAATAAGTGTTACTTTCTGTGCTGATATTAGTATTTACTCAAACTACAAGGGTAGGATACTTTCTTTACGAGACTTTACGAGTAAAATGTGTTTATTGCTAGTTGCTTTCTTCTAACATGCAGCACTAAAATTCCTTCAGTGTTACCCTTCATATTGATGTTAATGTGTACACAGAGTGTGGTTAATACCAGGTTAGCCTCATGCTGCCGTCTTCTGGCCTCTATCAATTTCTCCACCTCACGCCTGTGTTCCAGTTGCTTCATGCGCCGTTTTTGGTTATTCATCTGCTCAATCCGATCGTCCTCTGCAAATTTTGCCATCATCATTTTCCTGAAGTTCTCCTCTTCCTCTTTCTCTGCTTGCCTCTTCATCTCTTTGAAAGCCATTTGTTCCTCGAAGGTCTGCTGTATCATCAGCCTCTGTCTGATCTTGTTCTCCATCTCATCCTGTTAGATCAAAGTTTTGTTAGGATGCTTTTGAATATATTTTAGATGAGCTCATAAATTTCAAGTCCAAAGCACACCAGAAAATATTGGAGTCAAGATCTTTGTTAATCTAGTGTTACCAAACTGGGATGTTCAGATTACCTTGTTCAGCAGGTCATGAAATACCACTCTACAGCATTCGTCCAAACAAAAAAAATCAAGACTAAAAAGATCCAATACCGCATTTCCTGACTCTAGATTATTCAGTCCTTTTATAAGCAAGAACATAAAGTAATGATACTTACAATTTTTTTCTGTCTGTCAGCTTCCGCTTGTTCCTCTAAGTAAAACTCCTCACGGGCTCGTTCTAAATCTTCACGCTGTTTCCGCTCCCCTTCAATCTTCTCACACAGCTAGAGATCAGACAGAAGAGATGTTTTGTTACAAATAACATCTGTGCTGTGTGACTGTATAAACAAGGAGATGGGGAAAAAAACAAGTCTCAACCATTTTATGCAGGTGCTCCTTTGCTTCTTCCCTCGCTTTAATCTTAGTCATTCTGGTGTCCTCCATTCGCTGCTGTTGCTTCACAAACTCCATGATGCGTCTGTTCTCAGCCTCCATCTGTTCCTGCTCCATGCGCCTCCACTCGGCCTGCTGTCTCTTAAACTCTTCAATGTGCTGCTGAGTGGCTCTGAGTTTCTCCAGTTTCAGCTGTCTCTCTCTTTCAAAATAAACATTTCAATAAAACCATGACACACCACAACAGCTTACTTTTTTTTTTGATGGATGAAATGACTGTTTGAAATCTTAAATCAAACTGTGCGGTCCAAGATGAGTGTCTGTTATTGCAAAGAAATACAATGTGTTTGCATGTTTTGAACTTTCCTGGGTATTATTAATGACTTACTTCTGATCTTCCTCATAAATCTTCCTGACAATCTCATCCACCATGAGCTTCTCTTTCAGGAACTCTTCGTATGCTTCTTGTCTTTTGCACTCTCTCTCCATGAGCTGCTGCTCTAGCTCCATCTGATACTGAACCAACTCCTCTTGACGTTTCAGCGCCAGCTTCTGCTCTTCAACGGCAACTCGCTCATTTTCATTCTTCATCTTATGAGAGAAGTCTGCTTCTTCACGCTAATGTCACAGAAAACACAGACACAGTTAAAAGTCTTTATTACAATTTTTGTATTTGGGACAACCATTTTAAAGCTATTTGTAAGTCACCTTAAACCACAGGTAGGTAGGAATCTTAGTTTTGCAACCAAAAGTTCAGGACAGGGAAATTTTTTTTGACAGAAATAAGGAGGGCAGCTCTCACCAAGGTCTCAAGCCTCATAGCTTCCTGCTCAGCGATCTGCGCAGCTCTTTCCTTGCTCAGATATGCACACCTGAGTTTTGATTCCAGTTCTCTAAGCTCCAAACTGAACAGTAAAAACAAAAAAGATGAAAGCTTTTAACAAAAGGGTTGAATTTGTTCGCTGAACCAGAACATCTAATAAATCAGGGTAATTAATATTGTGTGTAGACCTGTTCTCTTTAATGTACTGCTTCATTTTTTCTTCCTTTTGCTTCTCATAGTTGATCCGGGCCAGCTCCTTAGCCATTCTTTCCTCTTGTTCAAATTGCCTTTCCCGGTTTATTTTTTCCTCTTCTGCCTGCAAGTCAGATTGTATTCTCATTATCTGGATCTGAGCTCAGATAAAATACAGTTAATATACTACAATACAAACACGGTTTTTAGTAAAGCAATGCCTGGTTCCCAATCTGTTGAATAATTGAGCAGGTATGCAATCATTCAGAAACGTACTTGTTTTTTCTTTTTAAAGCATGTTACTCATTTACTCAGTAGTTTGTGAATACTTGGCTGAAAAGTTAAACAACAAACCCATATTCTCCCATCAATCTATATATTAACATAACGTTTTAATAGCTTTACCCTAATTTTTCCTGAGTAATTTCTTTGACTATTAAGCGACAGTGTATCCCACATCAACTGTATAAATGGCATCCTGTTAAGTGAAAGTGAAACAGAAGAAAACTGAACAAAAAAATATTAAATACAATTTATTTGAGTAAAAAGTCAAATGGATTTGGAAATTAAGTCAACATTTAAAAAATCTGTTTGCATCTCTAAATGTTATCTTGCTGTTGAGCTGAATCTCATACGCAGAAACCCAGTTGACTCTATCATCAGACCGACTTTTCTTTTTTGGTATACATATAGTTTTAAGACTTCCATTTTCAGCTAATCAATTTTTATCACATCATTTCCATAGAGACTGACTAAAGTATGTCTTTTAGTTTATGTTGCACTTGCTTTAAGAATGTCAAACTAAAATTTCAGATAGACAATTTAATAATACATTAACAGTAAGTACAGTAAAACATTTACTGAAGGCAGAATTAATAGGTAAGTCAAATCACCTTTTAAGTTGTTAAGCCTAATATGACTGTATTGTATAATAAAGGCACACGCTGACAAAAAGAAAATTCAGATTTTACGTCGACCAATCACTTTGGAAAAAAAAAAACAATTCTACCTTTTTACTTGGATTTTCAACTAAATCTTATTATTATTTTTAGTTGTATAATTCATAATGGTAACAACTATGTACACTCTGCTCTGAACACACAAATAAAACGTTAGAGACATATTCAAGTCTGAAATCAGCTGAGTCTACTGTGGGCGACTTTAGATAAGCAAATTGTGTCTTTGAATTTGAGAGCATTTAATGCCCAACATTAACATTCACCGCAGAAGAGAAAAGAAAAATAACCTGTTGCAAAGCACTCTTCATTTGCCTGTCCTGCAGCTGTTGTTGCACCTGTAGCAGGTGGCGCTTGCTCTCGGTGCTCTCCTGATCCTTCAGACTGGCCTGAAGCTGTCTCTGTCTGTACAAACGCCTGGCCTCATCCTGTTTGTGCTGCTCCTGAAGCCGGCGCTGAGCCATTAACTTCTGCTGCTGGCTGCACATCAGGTTTCGGCTCTGTCCCGAAAAGAAAAACATTAAAACAGTTCAACGTTGTAGTACTGAGCTGTGCGTTTACTTGGCTAACTGCTCTGTTAGCAACAATGAAGCTACATCAGTTTGGTAACTAAGATTTACCATGTTTGAAGTTTTTTCCGTCGATTCTCACCCCCTTAAATTAACTCCTTTTAAGTTGTGCATGTAAAATAGGCTTTGGTTAGGCCGATTTGAATGAATTTGGGTAAACCATCGTCATTAGATACGCATTTTCTAACGCTAACTTATAGCGTCGGGCTTACAGTAGCGGTTGTTTGGAGTTTTGTTGTCCTGGGAACGGGGTGTCCCTGAGTGCAGCCAATTAAAATGAACGTCGATGATGACGTCAGGTCCGGGTAAATCAAAACTCTTCCCACGTTTCTTTTATGGAGGTGCATATAAAAGGAACCTTACTTGAAGAATGAGCAAGTGTTGTGCCAACACACAAGAAACAATTTAACAAAGAATACATTTTAAATTCAATCCTAAGGCACTTTATTATAAGCAGCCTGTTACAAAGACATTATTTATGTTATTCATTTAAATAGATTAATTCAAATTTATTAAAGTGATGAATCCTTCCCAGAGCCCACACATTGAGATCATCTTGATAGAAAATGAAAGAAAAAATCAACCAACATCCAAATAAGAACATTGGAAAGTACTTCAAGAAGCCTGAAGAACTATTCATGAAGACTAGCCTACTTAAAAGAAAAAGGAAAAAAATATCACAACAAATGTCTAAAAAGTCTTGATGGACGGATGCTTCAATAAATACTTACACCTTTTTCATGTTTTCTAGGCAATATATAATTAAGTGGTGGCTTAGAACTTTAGCAAAGCACTTTAAATTCAAGCAAAATATAGGTTTAGCAAAAAGCAAATATGTCATAACCTCCATGATCAGGAGCAAATGGAAGTGCAAATAATACATGGAAAATAACCACCAGTTGTCCTGAGTTAAATGAAAGTTGTTGTCCATACCAGATTGAAGAAAAAAATTAAAACTACCCCATTCAGAAAAACATTTGAGCAAATCACAGCCAGTCTTGTATTAAAGATTTATTTACATAAAATGGAAGAGAAAATCACTGATCCAGACTCAGTCTGAAGATCTCAGGATGATGGAGAACAACTTCTTTATTGGAATGTGTTCAAAACATCTATGTAACGTTTATGTATTTACAAGTTTGATCTACTATACATAATGTAGTGAAAATCTTTTTTTATTTTTTTTTTATTTTATTTTTTTAAAAAACCTAAGGAGCTGGACATATATCAAACACAAAATACATAAATGTGGAAAAACTACAGGGAATTTGCATTTTACTGAATAAATGCCAAGTTAAGAATAAAACTGGATGGCAGATCTAATAGAAGTGGTGAAACATGAGTACCTGTATGTACATGTTTCTTTAACAAGCAGACATCAAACCTACAAGTTGCAGCGTTGCACTGCTTTTTATACAGCTAATTCCTAAAATGACACTTTAAGGCTCTCTCTCAAGTAATAACTTTTACAAAACTGGCACACGTTTCTTGGGGAATCCCATCTGACAGTAGCATTTCCTATGTTTGCCTTTCATAATGGTTTGAAAGCAACAGAGTACTGAGATAAAACTACTCTGATGTTGAGGACTTACAGGTCATACTGAATTATACATGTGCTATATGATTTCTGCAATGAATAAAAAGGGATCTGTAAACAATTCAAACTTTTCAGTAGTGTCTAGAAATTCCTTAAAAAAAAAATCAAACTGCTCCAACAATCAAAGAAAAAAAAAAAAGACACTTCAGCACAAACACTTAAAAGGGCACTGCATGCATAATTTATAGAGAATATAAAGAAATAAAACTCTACATTCTACACCACTCAGTGAGAGTTTTGGGGAGCAAGTCTGCTGGAGGTTTAAAGCTTACACAAATGAGAAATTAGTGTGTGAGGCATATCAGAGATCAATTGGGACACATGATGAACAAAACTAAGCTCACAATGGAGCTTCCTCAAAAGATAAAGGCATTCACTTTGGGTGCTGGCAAAAATATTTATCAATACTTTTAACTGTTAAGAAATACAAAATGTGCCAAAACCATTCAAGCTATCGGTGGTCTGGGATCAGCCAAGGTGCAGAATAATAATACACATTTCTGAATTAAGAATTATACATGGCAAAAGAAAAATAATGGTGGAGCCTTTTCATTTGGAGATAGATTTTAAATAGAGTTGGGCATGATAGGTTTAAAAGAGGAGTTAAGAAATCTGATCAAATATTTCCTCTACTTGTTAAAGCAACATCAAATATTTGAAAAAAAAACTTTTTAAATCATATGGAGATCATTTATGAACCATGTGCTTGTTTAGCTGATGTTCAGACACTTTCTGACTCATTCAGTTTTTCTCCAGTTGCATGATTAGACAGAACATCAGAGACAAGCACCTGTTCTTGAACGCAAAGGCTCTCCAAATCACCCACTGGCTCATCAGAGAACTACAACGCCATCTAATGTGCAGGAAGTTGATGCAGCCGGCACCAATGAAGGTTTTAATTCTTCATTAGAGGAGCAGTCGGTGGCACTGGTTTCTGTGGAATCCTTATCTTGTTCGTCTGCTGGTCCTTTTAGCTCCGACTCTTGTTGGTCAACACTGGCAATAGTAACACTTCCAGATGTGACGCTTTCAGTTATTTTCATGTTAATTTCCTCTTTTCTTATAGCAGGTGGCGTCATCAGGGGTTGGATTTTTGTTGGCTGCTGGAGATGCCTGTATAAAACAAAAACAGGGTTAGAAATACATTTCTCCTCTTATTGAATAAACTGCGACCCAACAATATTGATACCAAAAAAAAGCTTTACATATGAAAAAGCAATGGACATGTACAAGTGAAAGATTTGAGTCCAACTTTTAAGACCATATGGTCAAATTATCATAAATGAGCCCTCATCATAACAAGTCATAAGCTGAGGCTGCATCGCAAATCATTCACAATTCAATGCACTCTGGACTCCGTAGCAAGATCCCCAGTTTGTGGTGTAATTAGAAAGTGGGTTTTCCTCTAAACCCGGAGTGTCCAAAATCTGTCCTTGAGGGCTGCAATCCTGCAGGTTTTGGATGTTTAGATGCTCCAATACACCTGATTCAAATTAAATGGCTCTACTGAACAGTTTGTTGTCAAATTCTTCCAAATCATGTTGATCCATTTATCTGATTGAGGTGCTGCAGCAAGAAACATCCAAATCCTGAAAGACAGCAGTCCTCAAGGACAGATTTTGGACACTCCTGCTTCTAAACCATATACATTGGAATCAAAGTATCCCACAATGCACAACTCCGATTAAACAGCTTGCAGTTTTATTTACCTTTTCATGTGATTAGGAAGTTGGGGATGCTGCTACCCCCCCATTAAATAATAAATGGGATAGAAAAGTAGAAAATGCAAGAGTCCAGGACAAGTCAAAAAGTGCCCCAATTAATATCCATCAATGGAAACTGCTGATCAAGATACTTTCAGGCCACACATTGTCAAAGGCAGATGTATAAACATGTACTGTAAATGTAAAATTTGATTTTGCTGAAAATTTAAATTTAGTGTGGATACATGTTCTTTATTTCCCACGTTGTTATGTAAGGTTCACATTGATATAAGAGAAATATCAGCTGTTGAAATATAAAGCTTATTCTCCTCAGGAACTGACAACACTAATAGAGCTCTGCTGTGACAGGGTTCATCATAAGATGCAATTTTGGGATAATTTTGAAGTTTAATTAGCTGAAGATCCATTGAAAATAGTGACATTGCAATTTAACAGCAGCAATATCAGAAGTTAGATTTATTGTTTGATTAGTAAATAAATTGGTGTCAATCTTTAATTACTCCAAGATGGTACAGCACATACCTGTAGTCTGTACAACATCAGTCACTCACTATTGTTATTAACTTAGTGCTTCCACAGTGGTGAAATGTAACATTGATTTTAAAACATGGACTGATGAAGAAAGAGATAAAAGGCAGAGAGACTGATAAATATCCTACCAAACCTCTTGATACATTTTTTATCAATAAATGTTGGTACAGAAATAAATTATTTTAGTTTGGAAAATAAATTATTTTCAGACATAATCAGATATGAAACAGGCATACTTGTAAAAAAAATTCATACAATCCTGCTTTATTAATGATAATGATCAAACTAAATATGAAATGAATACATGAATTCAATGAGTTAACAACGTGAATTTATGGTGAACAAACGTAACAATGCAGCATCGGATACATTCAGAGTTGATGCAACCCCAGTTAAACATCACCTGAAAGATGACATGCAGCATTAAAAAATTAACCTACACACTGAGCGATGAAAATCTGGATTACAGCTCAAATATTTTTGGTCACTTCATTAAAATCAGGAACTGATCTTAGTATTTACTGATTAGGTAATGTTTTTGAAACGATGCACTTTACATCATAACTGCAGACTGCCCTGCTATTAATGGCTGTATAGGATTTTTCTTTTGCTTCACTCAGGAACACAGGTCTGTTGTTGTCAGCCATCATTAAGAACATTGTGTAAATTTCAATGCAAAATTTCAGATGCTTTGTTGAATCCATTTACTTTTAGGTAAAGAACTTTATTTTTGAGCGCTGACCCTGACACTGTCCATCCCTCTGCATTCAAACTACTCCTGTGTTACTCCTACTTAGGCATTTTGTTGCTCCAAGAAGATGAAGTTCAGACATCAATTCCTTAAAAAGAGGGATCTCATTTATATGTGCTCTCATCATTTCACAATACGTTTTAGGTTATGTAGAGCAAAGTTGGAGAGAAATAGGCCTGGTTTGTGTAGTGAGTCCCACTTAAACACNAAAAAAAAAAAAAATATAAAAAAAAGGAAGAATTAAAAGAAATCTGTTCAAGGCCTCTCATTAAAGTCCTTGAAAAAGGGAAAAAAAAACGATAAAAAAAATCCCACCTGCTTCTATTTTATTTGCTGAATTTAAGCATTCAAAGTAAACACTTCTCTAAATGCTCTTAAGAAATATCTTTATCAAATGCAATATGTTTTGGAGTTCAAAAGGCCACTTATAGGTAGCTGGAATCCACAATTCCAACAGAGGAGTGACTATCTTTCATGGGGGAATATTTTGAAGGTCAGGTGGGTTTCAGTAAGTTGTTTAGAAAGGCAAAATCGGAAGGAAATTATATGCAAGTCAGACATTGAATCTTTACATCTGCTCTAGAACAAATTGAAATTAGTTAAAAGAATAACTTCCCTTTTGTTAAACTGAAAAGAAATATTACATATGGAAAGGACAAAGTCAGAAACAATGTCTGATAAAAAATATCGTCTCAAGAGTGAAACCCTCCATGTAAGGTTTGGCATCACCTGATTCAGTGCCACAAGGCTATTTTTCAAAAAAGTACAAAGACTGGTTTAAAACCAATATCTGCAAAGTCAATACAAACACCTGCATTTAATTACTTTTCCATTGGGTAAAGTTCTGGATAAGTTTTCAAAAGTATTTACATCATTCTCAATAAATGAGCATATTTACACAAAACCTAAAAAAAACATTTCATACAAGGTAATAGTCATGGTCCTGAAGAGCGATTGGACCGTTGGCTAAAAGAGCAGTAGCGATGTTTTCACGGAGCTGTTCACCATACTTGGTGTCTGGCTCAGAGTGATCATCTTCGTAATCCAGACGCAGTGCCTCTGCGTCAGGCTCAAGCGTGTCTCCATTTCGGAGACAAAAGTTGTGCAAAATAGCACAACAAGCAATGACTTGCACGGCAAAAACAGGATGCACCTCCAGGGACTTGGAAAATATCGACTGCCACCGGGTTTTCATGATGCCGAATGCCTTATTAATCACAGAATGGGCTTTTGCATGATGCATGTTGAACTTTCTTTCCATCACACTACTCCCTGGCTTCCTGTAAGGTGTGAGGATTGTGACAGGTTCTGCCACGCATGGATATCCACCATCTCCCAGAAGACAATAGTTTTTAGGTGGGTACAGTCCGTTTTCATACAAAGGGCTGCTTTGAAGAACTCGTGCATCATGGACTGATCCTGGGTAGCCAATAAATATATCAAGGAATTGGCACTGATGGTCACATACAGCTTGCATCTGAATGGAATGGAACAATCTCTTGTTGAGATAAAACTGGGCATCTTCGCTGGGGGGTGTAATCTTAACATGACAGCCGTCAATGCTGCCAACAACCTTTGAGAATGCAGCGGATCCAGCAAGACTTCCAAAGCCAGAAGCTATTTTCTGAAGCTCTTTCTCTGATGGTAAGCAGATGATCATCTTTTGGAGCCTGATGATTTTGTTTGCGATCTTGCGGGTAATGTCATTCACAGTGGTGTGTGAGAATCCAAAAGTTTTTGACACGACTTGGCAGGAGGTTGCATTTGCCAGCCAAAACAGAAACACAAGAACCTCCATGTCGTGACTCCAGTCACGATCAGTTGGAGACCTGAGGGCCTGAATCAGATGGTTGACTGTGGGTCTGGAGAGGCCGAAGTCTGGTCTCAGGTCACTTTGTTTGTCAAAGTATAAGGCCAAGACATCAGCATGTTGGTTCAGTGCACAGTATTGTTCACACTGTAAATAGAGATATTAAAGCTTATAATGCTGTTATGAAAATATGTACAATTAAAAGCTTGGTGACAATACAAATCACTCAGTGTGTAACACTTTACTAAACAGAAGTAAAAACAAAATTGTGCCTTGTCATGGTTTGAGTAGGTGTATCCAAATCTTTGACTTCATATATGCAGTAAAGCCTTGCAAGACCTTTGACTTTTCACTTACAAGTTGGTGACGTCTTGCTACTGCAGCAAGAGCGATAGTTCCCAGTTTTTCCGGTCTAGAATCCCAGTTTCCAATCCTAATCAAAAAATATTTGAATGATGGTGAGATCAAAAAAGAGTTGTGGTTGAACGGCATTTTTTAGGGAACTCTAAACGCTGCTTTATAAAGAGTGGGGACCACATTTAACTTTCTCTTAACAAAACAGATTCAGGCTAAATTAATGAACTATATATAAATTATGTGTTGAGTCCTAACGAATAACCAATATCGAGAATCATTGGCAACACAAAGCCCCCTGCTGCGTTTCTTCATGTTGACTGTGTCCAAAAACAAAAAAAGGATGAAAAATTTGAGGCTCGTTAACATCACATCAGATGACAACCAGCTGTCCACGATGACATTTACCCCAATCTACATCTCTGCAATAAGACACAACTGTCCAGCAAAGGAGGAAGCAGTTTATGTAAGGAAACCAGACAACCAAATGGAAAGATGGCGGTGTTTGTTTAAAGTTAGATAAATATTAATTAAGCCTTTAATGTCATATGTACCATATTTGATACATACAGTTTCTGAAACCTTTTGCATATACAACCTTTTGGATCACTTCATGATACAAACTTTGCTCAAAACCCTGTTGTACACAATCTGATATACCTGATGCCAAGGGGCAGAGGACTATGTTACAATAATTTCAACATATCGCATGACAATAAATAGTGAGTATTCAAGAATTATCCTTGTTATTTTAAAAAAATATTTTGTTAAAGTGCCAAATGAAGACTTCAGACTTTTTCTTGGGTCAGACTTTAAAAGGTTAAGTATCAAACATGGCTCTAGCATGTTTCAGTGTTGTAATTTCAGTTCAAACTAACAACATATGGGATGTTTTGTATATCTATGCCTTAGCCATCATCTATGCATAAAAAAAGACATACAGATAACCATTAAGCCATTCACTCGCTGAACAGCCAATCTGTGCCATTTCCTCAATGGCAGACCCAATGCAATTCAACATAATTTGCTACAAAAAAAAAAAAAAGAGAAAAAAAAAAACCCAATCTGATATGTCCCACTGTGCCAAGTACCCAAAAACCATCCATTCATCCATCCATCTATCCATTTTCTGCCACTTATCCGAGGTCGGGTCGCGGGGGCAGCAGCCTAAGGAGGGAAACCCAGACTTCCCTCTCCCCGGCCACATCTGCTCATCCGGGGGGACCCCGAGTTGCTCCCATGCCAGCCGAGAGACATAGTCCCTTCAGTGTGTCCTGGGCCGTCCCCGGGGCCTGCCCGGAAAACATCCCCAGGTAGACGTCCAGGATGCATCCTGGCCAGATGTCCGAGCTACCTCATCTGGATCCTCTCGATGCGGAGGAGCAGCGACTCTACTCCGAGACCCTCCCGGATGACCGAGCTTCTCACCCTGTCTCTAAAGGCTGGTTTATACTTCTGCGTCGTGTCCCTTGCGTAGGGTACGCCTTAACCGCCGTAGCCTCTGCGTAGGTCCGCAGAGGCTTGACGCGCACCTCTTTGGAGCTGACATGCAGCCCGGCGAC
>JAPMNP010677770.1:0-17163 GCA_029874935.1 Atherina boyeri | reverse complement strand
AGTTGCTGTATTATCCCTCTGTGCCTTCAGAGCGGCTTTGTTGTCATCCGAAACCATAGATATAGAGACACAAACCTGTTACGACGATGACACTACATAAGAAAGTGCCTTTGATAATGCTGTTGCCCCGACAACGCCAGCGCAATGGATCTAACTACAGTATCTCCCGATAGACTTCAAGTAACTCCAAAAATTGTCCGGGTGAGTTTATGAACATGTTTCATGCTATAAATAAGGTCCAGGTTTAAAAAAAAATTATTTTTCCTTTAAGGGCCATGGGATAACCTTCAGTTTATGATTTCGAAATGATTTTTTCCCCCAGAATTTGTTGATATTTAATTGAATCCTTATTAAAAATGCAACACAAGCCCAAAGCATGATCAACCCGCTGCCATGCTTAATAGTAGGAGAGATGTTCATTTTACTTATTAAGGCCACAATGTTTTTTTACAACTTTATCAGCCAAGAAAAGCTGTTTCTGAATTACACCAGGCTTTTTTGGATGTTATTTTGCACATTATTGACCCTCAATGCTGTGTTGAGAAGAATCTTATTTCTGTTATCTCTTCCATAAAGGTCAAGTTTATAGGCGTATCACTGCAGAATAAAGTAATTCACCACTGGTTCAAACATCTGAAATAGCCTCATACCCTTTTTTAATAGTTTAATTCGACTTTTAAACATTATTAGAAACAGTTCTCTTAGAGTTTTCTCTATCTTCCTTGTAACTGCTATTTCTTGACACATTATGCTGTTAGAGAAGAAACACCTCAAAATGTTATCCTCTCAGAGATCCTGCTTTATTGGCATCAGATATCTTTCTTTTAACGTGCAGGCAGCTGTTTAGACTACCTCATGGTAACTGAGTGTTGGAACAAGGTCCATGTTTCTATTAATAATGAAAATACATATTTCATGGGATTTACAATGATGTCCTACACAAACAATGGCTCTGACAAACTTATTCAGGGGTACACAAATATGTGGGTCTCTTTCTTTTTTTCAAATCTACAATTATATGTTTATCTTGCAGAAATTACTTTAAAATAAATGTTTACTTTCTTCCTTAACACTATCTGTAGATCCATTGATTATTTAACAATGATTGTTCAGAGTAACAGAAGTTTGATAATACTTTCGCCGGCCCTCCATATTTTACATTCAGTCTTTCTTTTATATTTTTTGTGTCTTAACCAATAATGATACAACTGATATATTTTAAAGATTGTGACTGTTTGACATCTCAAAAATTAAAAATGTTTATTAGAATAACATTTGAGATGTTTTTTTTCTTGTTTTTTTCAGTGTGTATACCAGCACCTGGTTTCTGTAAAGCCCAACAACAACAATGCGTCTGCAAAAATCAGCACTAAATTCACTCTGACGATTCAGGTGGAATCACAAACCAGGAATAAAACTCTGTGCAGGTAACAAGTTTAATTCTCAAGCCAGATGTTGATTCCCCAGAGGCAAAAATAAAAAATAACTTCATTTCCATCTTGTTTAGTAATATTAACTGAGGGGAGTGGATCTCTCTTGTCTTTAAAACATAATATAGTGTGATGGCATCCGATGATTGCATCAGCAGTCTGTAAGATTATTTACAAGGCAGGGGGAGTCATCATGACCTGCTTTCTGGACCTGAGTGATGCCCTCCCTTAAACCACCTCGCCGGGTATCGATCAGGAGCCTTTTTGGGGTTAATAAGACCTGACGTTCTGATATTGATGAAAAGGGCTCATTAAAGCTTGAAAGCCACATGTCCTCCAGAAGCATCCCTGGAAATGTAACAGGAGGAGACAGTTCCATTTTTTTTATGAATAGTCAGATATGACAGAGCAGAGCTTTCCATTTTGGGGGTCACCTGTAAACATGTTATCAGGGATTTGACATGCTGCAACACGACAAGCCTCTGCTGCTGTCTTTGCCCTATCAGAGGTCCAGTCTTTGTCCTTTTAAATCAATGCTGAGGTCTCTAACCAGGCTGTGCAGGTATTGATTTCCTTTTCCTCTTTGAAAAAACACTCAGAGTGATAGCTAGTATGTCATCCCAACTCCGGATCAATATGTGAGCGTAATGCATGTTTTTTGGGCCTGAAACTGGAGATGAGGAGGACAAAGGCATGCACTTCAAGTCTGCAGCCACTAGGTGGTGCTCATGAACTTTACAGTGAAGTAGAAAGTGATTTTTTTCATAACTGTCTGGTTATGAGAAAAACAGCACCTTGCCTCTATGGAAATAGGGGATCAAATTATATTTTCTAAGAGAAATGTGTCTGAATATTTCACTGCTGTTGATGCAGGTGGAATCAGACATATACGGAGGGCGGTCATTACTCCTTTTGGATCATGCCAGTGACCTTCAATAATCCAATCTGCAATCTTTCTGTGGATAAAAAACCAAATAATCCACACTTTCGTAAGTAGAAAACATGTATATATATATTTATATCTATATATATCTATATATTAATATAAAACTGAGTTGCCTTATTGAGACACAGTGACAGTCAAAGAACCAATGGCCACACTTAGTCCAAGTCTTTGATCCATTCTTTACTTAACCGAGCCCACACAGAGGAGCATCTCTCCTCTCATCCACATCCACTGAGCTTTAATTCTCATCCATCTCATGGGACATGATGTGTATTGATCAGATAAGACTTGCTTTCTTAAAAAGGGATAAAAGAAAAGCTTTTCTGCTTGTTTTGAAGGTCTGGCTCTGCGTGTCGAGGGATGCTGCTAATACATTAGGGAGTGTGGAAGGATTAGGGCGTAATGGGATTTTGAAAGCGTCTCTCTCCATAATGTACACTCTACTTAACAATATTGCAGATTATGTTGTAGATCAGACTTTTAGGGCCAAGTAGCCATTATCTGTTATGGTCAGTGTGACTGCACCTCTCACAGTATGATGAGCTTCCATTAGCTCCACAGACTGGTGATTATACAAACTCCCCACAGGACTTGCTCAACTTAAGTAATGGTCTGGTCAGCAGCTCAAAAGACAGGTATGCCCTGCTGGGGAATTTCAAAGTTTGCTCTGGTGGCTCAGATTGATTGGCCGCAGGGCTTTGTGAGGTCATTCGTTGGGTTCTTCAAGCATGTGTTTCAGTGCTGCTGCTATCAGATGCACCCTTTAATCAAGTTAGTACTGTATTCTGCCTTGTACCACGTACCACAAGTCACCTGCTGAGCGCCTTAATTCAGATACAGAAACCCACAGTATTAATAGGATGAAGTGTTTGTTTAAATTAGCTTTACTGTATAGTCAGACATACGTGGCTTAATTGAGTTATTTCAAATGCCTCCATTATAGAAACTGACAGAGCAGGCACTTTGTGCAGTGAGAGCTTTATGGGGCTTTATGGAAGGATGTCAGATATGCCGTGACTTTTCTGAGGCGATTAAGTGACTACTCTTTGTTCAGAGTGGATTTCCCAGTGTGGTTTCAGCTGTTTGAAATGGCTTCTTTTTGTTTGTTTTTCCATTAAAGACAAACGCTGTGCGTACTGTCCTCGTATTTCCTGTGCTTTGACGCAACAAGAGCATTCTGATAACTCCTGAGCCTTTCTGTTATTGATTTATCATCAAAAGCTTAGCTGTAAAATGATTCACCAGTTTCTGAGTGCTGTTAGTGATGAGGCAGCCGGAAGACATGACACATTTTTCAACATTTCAGTCTATCTTTTCAAATTTTTTTTTTGCAGTGACGAGCTTTTTTGCCAGCAAATAAAACAAATCCAGGCCCTTTTCCACTGAAAACTTGCACTGTGACCCTTCTCTTGCAGTGCAGCTTGTTCTGCATGTATTTGTTTTACTTTCTCTATTGTAGCCTTACATTTTCACTTTTGGATGCCTGTAGGGTCAGATTACCCCACACTGATTGCTCTTTGGTGGATCAACCAGGATTTTCCCCATTAAGTTCTTTGTTTTGTCACTTGAGGGATCCCCTTTGGCATGAGTTGACTGACAGAGAGTCACCGGAGAGTCCAGAAGCAGAAAAGCAGACAGTTTGGACTGTCAGTCAGTGCTTTTATCCCTTTTCAGATCTAACTCTGAGGTAGAAGTACAGTAAAAAGCTCTTGACTAGACATTGAGTGGTACTGATTGATTACACAGTTTCCATTTGCAAATGTTTCCTTATCTTATGTTTTTTCAGCTCTTCTGGTGGCAGCACTCCTGCTGGCTATAATCGCTCTCTTATTTGTTGCCGTGCCCTACATCTTCAGGTACACACACATTTTATACATCATCCTTGAGAAAAATGCCTCCCTGTTCTGATTACGCTTCCACTCTTTTTACAGGAAGCGTTGTGCATCGAGGTTTATTAAAACCATTTGCTGCGAAGGCCAAAAGTACTCTATGGAGGATGTAAGTAACATGCTTCTTCTTCATGCTTCTTGAATGCGCTGGATTAATACTGTATCTTGATAAATGGGATTAGATGGCACAGATGTTCAATTTGATTGGTGAGTTTTAGATCAGTTGCAAATTAATTTGATGATTTGGAATGCCTGGATTTAGTTTGTATTTGTTCATATTCAAAATCTACAAAGAAAGGTTATTGAAATTTACCTGCTCAGATGTGCAAAAATGCTTATTAATTACCCATTTTTTTATCTGTTTTTTACACTGCACAAAAAGATTGACTGTATGGTCATTTATAATCAGAAAAAAACACTGCTTTGATCCAAAAGTTACAATCCATTATTTTCACTGGACTACAACGCAGCCTGAGATGCATACTGAAATTGCTGTGAGACTCCAGTCATCAAGACGTTTGGGAGACACTAATGGAATGATTGATACAAATGTTAGCAGAGCCAGTTGTGCAGCAGACTTACATAGAAGCAGTAGAGCATCGTATCCATCCAATCATCTTGCTGCATGGCAAGGACTGCTGTGTATTTTTGGTGAACATGAATAGCTCCTCTTATTCTACTAACCAAGACGTCTCTGGCTTCCATATGCTGTCTGGGTGGCACACAGATCCATCATGACATATTAGTGTTGGTGTCTTCCTGCTCTGGCGCTTTAAACTGCTTCATGAAGGCCAGCAAGTCAGGCTAATCCAACAGAGAGGGCAGCAGGCCAGAGTCATCAAAATACTGCCTTCAGAGAGAGAGGGGGGGAAAGAGCCAGGAAAGAAATGCTTTTGAGAAGTTTTAAACCAGGCAACATTTTAGATCCTTTAGTTTGATCAGTAATTGTGTGAGTCATTATAGTTATAACGATACAAACCCTTCAAATAAGTTTGCAACAAGTTCATGATTGTGGGCAGTTTTAGCCAAACCCCAAATGTTACAGAGGGAACTTGAAATACTGTTGCCACTTCAAAAGAAAGAACTTTAATCATAATTATAATCAGAATTAATCACTCAAGTGTCATGTTGCCAATTTAATGCCAATTAGCACAACTTTTAAGCAATTAAAAAAGGACTTATAATCAGCATTTTGATTGTGCCTTTTGAGGCAATAGGTGAAAATTATCCTAAATTAGCAAAAGAGAACTCAAAGCTTCTCTTTTCCTTTTTAATATCAGAGATTGATCAGATGACTGCATGCAATCACTTCCACAATGATCCAGTGTGTAATTCTCACCTCCAACTCCACGGTTCTTCATCAGATTAACAGATCATGTTGGTGTCTCTCGGCTTACTGCTTTGATTCAGTTTTTCACTTCTCACCCACTTTGATGCGCCAGCAGTTCTGATTCATATTCACATTCAGTTCATAACAACAAGAAATGTAGCTAGCTACTGAACATGGTGTGGCTTTTAAACTGCTGAAGTATTGCAGCATAATAATATAGAATTTACATTTATTTCATAACTGGATACACTGTGTTGTGTGATTTATGTTAGGTATGTTAAAGTTTTGTCTAATTTACAGCTTCATAACTGTGTTTTGGGGCCTGTTATAGTTTCTTTAACATATGTTATCAATAAAACACCAATTCTTTTATTCATACTGTACATTTCTGCAGCACCTGTCTGAAATGCTCCATTTCAGCTTCTGTCTCTTTAAATCACCTCCCGTAATGACCCAGTCTGATTGGTCAAACAAAAATTGAAATAAAAACAAACAAAATTAACAGAAGGGAACCCGGCACCTGGTCATTCTTTATCCCAGGTGTACTAAATTAGATCACAAGTGCTACAGGTTGCATGGTGATGTAGGCTGCATTTGTAATCATCTTAGCTAATAAGTCTATTAAATATGTCTCTAGGCCACTAGATTAGTTTGTAAGCAGATATTCAAAAAGAGGGCTACATCATAATTCAGCTTATCCATGACACATTTATCGTTAAGACTCGCTCACCCTCAGCTAGTTGTGGAAAGATCGATACAAATATCGATACTGCCTTTGGAATCTTTATTAATCGATACTAGTGTGATTTTATCGCTAATTTAGTCTAATTCTTAAAAAAAACTGTCTCATGAATAACGAGGATAAAGTGGTTTCTGGTGGATTCTGTTCACTGCTGTGACAAGAAACCTACATGTCCAAAATCAGCTTCTCTTGCCAAGATAATGGCTAATTTGGAAATTTACGGTATGAGTAATAACTTTGTTGTTTATGCGTTAATGAGTTGAAAAAAATGTGTGCATTAAATTCCACAGATCAATCTCTTGTGCATTAATGCCTTATTTTCGAAAATGACTGTAAAAACTATCTGTATCGGTATCAGTATTGGTGTCCGTATCGACGATACCGGCCCTTTATTTTCTTACTTGTATCACATTAGACCAAATCTTGCAGTATCACACACTCAGCTTCATCAGTGATGGGTTCAAACTGCACAATGCATGATGGTCCACATTAATTTATGTAGAGTTTCTGCACATGTTATGTTTCACACAAAGTGTTTGTGCCAAAAGTTTCAGCTAAAATTTTGAATAGCACGAAAAAAATTGCTGACTCATCGTGGACGTAGTTAAAGATTAGATCATTTGAACACAGATGTAGATACTAGTTCTGGCAAGAAAAGCTTGATTATGAAGTTGATTTCAGTTCAGGAACAGTTCTTTGTAGTAAAATAGAATAAGTCCCTTTGAAATGGGCAAATTTTGAACTCACTTCTCTTTGCTTCATTAACTTTGATAGCTGTTATAATTCAATTGTTATATTTACAATTTATTATATATTTTTATACACAAGTTGGTAGGTAGTTTATACCTCTACCTTGAAAATCAAGCAGCAACCTGCTCCCCATCAGTGCTGACATTATTTACACTCCCTGCTGTTGTTTCTACAGGAAGATGCACATGCTTGTGAAACTGCAGAGGATACCGGTAAAGCCAAACCATCACGCCTGCTCTCTCTGGACACTTTCCGAGGGTATGTACACCATCAACAACCATCTTGTTTATCAGTCTATCACCACATGCTGCTTGTTCACATGCTAATCCTTTTTTAGAGCTGTCTGAAGCATGATGAAGATCTACAGGCCCAGTGTAATGAATAATTATGCGGGGGTCACAGTCTGGCCACATGCTCCCCCAAGCTTTTGTTATCAGGCGGTATAGCTTTGGGCATGATTTCTGATATCAGTACGTCTCGGGTTTGGAACAGAGTGTTTCTGTTGGACAGGAGTGATGCATGTGATTGAATCTGGGCTCCCTGCTAGCCTTAATTGTGGCCTGGGGGGTAGACACAAAGCACGCCTCTCTGGAAACAGGATGCTGGTGTGGCTTTGACCTCCCCCTTGCCAAATAATTGATGTAATAATACCGTCAACATATCAGCACACATCCCCATGGCCACAGATCTCCTGCCAAAGCAGAGAACAGGAGGAAATCCAGCAGAACACAAACAGCATCCAGCAGACGATTGGCATCCTTTCCAATCTGTGGCTCTTGTTTGGATGAAAAACCACCTGAAACCACTGAGCAGATGTGTTGCATTCAAAACACTGCATTTTCATTTAGTTAGGAAGTTTTGGTACATTTTCATTAGAACCAGCAAAGGCTCACAGAACAGATACGTTTCGATTTAATCTGTCTCACTTCCACTTCTTACTGCAGTCCCGCTCAATCTTGTTAGCTGAAATGTCACTCTCGGGTTTCAGCTACTTGTCATATATTAATGTCCTGCTTGGTGATACTGAAAATTCTCATGCCTTGCAACACGTTTAATCAAACTGTGACTCAGCGCACAAGATTAACACTGCAGGTGCCTCCTCAGCTCCGTGACTTATGATCCATGCCGCTGATAAGTAACAACTTTCTACAGAGAACAGACACATCAGTCATCTGCCATAAATGCTGAGGCATTTCTGAAGGCAAAAGGCTTTCCTTCTCAGCTGAAAGGTTTTTCTGATCATTGCTCAGGCTCCACTGACATGATATACAGAGAACTGTGGGGTACAGTTGCACGTTAATTTTTCTAAAAGGATTTGAATTTTAATCTTGTGAGGCACTCCTCAGAGCCTTTCACCAGTTTTCCCACCGTTGAAAATCGCACTGCTGGTTGTTAGCGGTGCCGTACAGCAGACGGAACAACCATTACAGCAAAACCAAGGATTGTGTGTTGCATTTAACACCAGGTGGCTGAATCATTCTGTGCCTTATTTTGACTGAGATCCAAGTTTTCCTCCGACGCAGTCTTAGATGTACTTTGATGTTTGACCACAAGAAAGAAAAAACAAACCTCGGCATTTCCACTTATGAAATAATCCATTCTGACTAGATTGAGTGTCCATAAACTTTACTTTTGCTACCATTGTCCATTTGCAAAGGTGTAAAGTTCCAAGCTAATCCTATAATTAGTAATGCATGTATGACAATTAAAATCAAAGGAGGCCATAAGTGTCAATCAGTGGGTCATAAGCAGCTGCCACTGCTGCACGCAAGACAAATCTTTCTGTAATCTGTTTGCTGTAAATCAAAGACACTGATTCACAGACATGAATTAAGTCTATTGGTAACATGAGAAATGTTAAGTGGAGAGTTTGGCGGGGATACAAACAACTTAAACCTAATTAGAAACGAAAAAAAAAGAAAAGAAAGTCTGCAGCACTTCAGTTTGGACTCTGATGCTACAAAAACTTCCCACCATATATCAAACTGCACTTGATCATGATTTTCTTCTTCTATTGTCACGTGTGTGTGTGTGTGTGTGTTTGTTTGTGTGTGTGTATGTGTGTGTGAGACATTTACAGGAGCTCTTATTCAGAATCACACAGGAGGGTGTTTTAATTAAAAGAGATGGCCAATAAGCTGTGAGGTTGCCGTGATCTTCATCGGGTCTCATCTGGCTGAGGATTTAACCTTTGTCTGCGTTACTATGGCAACTAATGGATATGTTTGTCAAAATTTAAAGGATAGCCTCTGTGTATATGTGCGCGAATGTGCGAGAGACAGAGAAAAAGCACAGTGACACGTGCACCGGGGTTTACTCTTGCTTTAATAGCCCTTTGGAGATGATAGTGACCGATTAAAATCTTGTATCAGCAGGTTGGGGCTAAAAGAGCAGTAATGGCTTTGGTGCACCTCTTAATTGAATCCAGGCAGAAAAACAAGAGGAGGCAGAGGTAGATACAGTGCACCTTATCATACGTTCTCATTCTTAGAGGCTGTCCTAATCCCATTATCTTAAAGAACCCCCGATGATCTTTTTTTTTTTTAGGTCTTTTTGATTGAATAACACATGAAAACATAAATTAATGTTGTTGAAGTTGTTGAAGCAATTGTCACAGCTGCATCTCCACCGATTGCATTCTTCTGCAAGTTTGTGCTGTGTAATAGCCTCTGGCCCATTTTCTGACAGGCAACACAAACACCTTTTTTTTCCCCTTCAGAGTCTGAATCAGTCAAGCACTCCATCACGTATGCTGTGTTTCATCAGCCTTGGCCAGTGCTAAAGTATAAAGTGTATCATATATTAGGCGCAAAGTCTTTAGTCAGCAAAGCTGCTTGAGGAGATCCAGAGGACAAGTGTTCATTTCCTGAGTGATTCATAATGCTTAGGTTGCATTACCCTGCTTTTGGAGTTGTGACACAATAAAAAAAGCATCTTGTTTGGCATCTCTAACTTTAATTCAGAAGCTTATATTAATTCATAATCAGTGTAATACAGCTGAGCTGGAAGAAAAGGTTGAGAAATTATTATTATCATTATCATCTGTTGCATTTATAAGGTGTTTTTAAAAACATCTTTGCCCACATTTTCTTAATTTACTTATTCAATGCACCTGAATGAAGCCCATTTTTACTGATGGGGGTGGTTTACTACAGCCTGTACTCATCATTGTAAATTCTCTGTAGGTTTTCCCTCACAGTGATGGTGTTTGTGAACTATGGCGGAGGAGGCTACTGGTTCTTTCAGCACGCACCTTGGAACGGTTAAGTAAAGTACAAGACATGCATGAATTCACTAAATAAGAGTAGCGTGTTGTACAGTCTGTGCCTTGCATAAAGCCGTTAATCAATGGCAACACTCCTCATCATGTCTGCAGCATAGTCTGACCTGTCGTCACTAATTATGATTAATGCAGTCACATGCACATGCACACATGCAGCATGCCATTCTTCATATAGGCCAAATCAGATGCATGATCCGTAGATGTTTATTGTCGTATACAATGGGTAGCAGATGAGGGAGAGAGATGAGTTTGAATGACAGTTAGGAGAAGATGGGAGGAAGCTTTAGGAGTGGACAGTGTTGAGGTGCTCTTAAACATGACACCACTGCTTAATGGTGAAAGTTTCATTCCTCTTTTGTAAATTAACATGAAAATGCAAATATATCAATATAATTTTCTTAAAATGCATGTTATTGTTTGGCGGCACACTCAATTCCAATGTTTTAACAGGCTCTTTGCCACATGTACAAGGGTTTATTGATTTCAGCAATGGATCGGTTAATACTGTTTTGGATGCAAGGCTACCACTTGTCACAGTAGTTCAGATTTTCAGTTATTGCTCCTTTAGAGCAGTGATTCCCAACCAGGGGTACGCGTACCCCTAGTGGTACGTGAGTACATTACAGGGGGTACGTGGAAACATTTAATATTTAATTTCCTATGATGGTAATATCAGTCATTCGACCGCATTTGCTGTGCCCTGGTAAAAAAAAAAGAAAAGAAAAAGGGCTCGGATGTGTTTTGTTTAATGAATAATAAACCCAGCTTTTATACATGAAAAACAGCAACAAAAAAAGGCATAAACAACAAATACATGAAGGAAAGACTAGAGGGGGGCTGTGAACCTGCACAACGCTCCACAAGGGGGTACTTGTGGTATGAGAAAATGGCTTGGGGGGTACACAAGTGAAAAAAGGTTGGGAAATACTGCTTTAGAGAATGGAGATTTAATGATAAAAGCAGCACTTTAAGAGCAACCTTTATTCAATCTACTATCATAGGTGCCAGGAATATAGTGAAGCAAGAAATGTAAACTCTGATGATGCTAAACATGAGTATTTGTGGATCTTTTTGTATTTATTTAGTGTTCCTTCTTCTGAATCTATTGCAGGTCTAACTGTGGCAGATCTCGTCATGCCATGGTAGGTACAGCATGGTGCAAATAGATGACTATTCATTATCTCTGGTCCTATTCACAAATGCTTTCTGTAATTGTGTATAATGTAAATAATGTAATACTGTTATGTCTGGCAGGTTTGTGTTTATAATTGGGACTTCAGTGGTTCTGGCTTTCAACTCCATGCAGAGGAGGGGAGTCAGCCGCCTGCAGCTGCTGCGAAAAATCACCTGGAGAACAGTCGTGCTTCTGATGCTTGGCTTCTGCTTTCTCAACTACTCTCCGAGAGATGGACCATGTATGTGCAAAATGTGCAGACACTGGAACAAAAGCATTGCTTCCATTTCCTGTATGTTTCTGTTCTCTGTTTGCTTTATACCAGACCAATCACAAAACAGGTCTGATGATATGTCCACAACAGATGGAGGATCTTTCTATTGTGCTGATCCACCTGTTGACATGTAAAATTAAGCTTGCCGACAAATTACTTTCCCTGCCATTTCAAGCACCATCAAACAGTTTCTTTACCTGAATATTTAAGTAATTTCCTCATTATTGGTTCAGAGATTAATCAGTCATTTTTCCAATCTGATGGTCAGATTTGCACTGGATTTTGCTTAATGAAAAAATATGTTAAATGGGTTAATCTCCACATCTTTGATAAAAGCCAAACTCTTAAGCTGAGTCAGGGTTAGCAAGGGGGAATAACGCTGAAAATCCCTGTTTCACCATCCACTTGGGATACACCCGGCGCCCTTCACACATTAGCTATCGCTGGTGCTAATGGACCTTCCTGGGTGGATGTCTGCGTAACTGGGTTAACGAAAATATTGTTGTTGTTGTGTGTGCAGTCTCAAAATCCAGCACCAGGGGACGTTTAACGGCAGCAGATTGAGCAAAAAACAACCACTGCAGTAATGGACAATTACAAACAGATAGAGTTACACACTTGAGCTCCGTGCAGCTGCTGTCGGCTGGCTCTGCTGCTGGAGGTGATCATAACGGTGCAGTGACTTTTACCATAAACTGCAGCTTTGCTCTGCGTCTCCAAGGACGTCCTCGGCTTTTCAGTCCCTGGGTTTGATCTAATAAGAGAATGGATCACATCAGCTTGATTTGCTAAACCATTTCAATGTCAGATAGGAAAGAAAAAGGTGTTAACCTTTGTCAGTCACATGAGTCACTTTAGATAAATCTAGCTGTGGTTAAATGTTCACGTAATTGTGTGTCAAATTGAGACCTTAAAGCCTGTTTCACCTCTGTTTTCTAATAGGATTTTGTTAGTTTAAAATATGTTTAAAAACAATATTTGGTCAGACGTGACCAATATTTGAGCAATGGATTTAAATAGTTAATTTGAGACTAAGTTATAGAAACACATTTCAGAGAAACTGAAGAGATTTGGTTGTAAAGTCAAGCTCTGAACCCAAAAATAAATCTAATGAAATGTTCTTTCTGAAGTGCAAGTTTGTTTTGTTTTTTTTGTTTTTTTACTGAAGATGAAAAATAAGAAAAAACATAAATGAAATTAAGATGCTTTAAAGCACACCATAAACACCATAAAGCTTTGCTTTAAAGCACACAGTTCTACTTCTGGCGGATTTTTCAGTTCTGTTGACTTCCATTAAATACAATTATTGTTCTGAATCTGTCACTGAGAGTGCTCAGATATTGGAAGCAGGCAGCAATGTTTTCACTGACATGCCATAGTATATAAAAAGTGGTGTCATGTTCACCTGAAAAAAAAAACAGCACAAATTGACCAATAAAGTCCAAACATGTGCTGCAGTGCACCACATAATTTAGGTAACAAGCTCATGATTGGGCAGAACAATAAATTATCTTTGTGGGAGTGTAACCTGCAGATTTAACTAAAGTGTCATTAGTAAAAGCTTCCTCTTTTCCTGTGAACGGAGACATTTCCGCCTCTCATTTGATTTGCACGGATCAATGATCAGGATCATATTGTTTTTTACAGCACTTTGTGTGACAAAGAGGTTTTCAATTAACTAATGTGTAGATTACCATCAATCTCTCAAACAGCAGCCAATCTTATCCATCCCAATTTGTCGAGATCAAGAGATAACTGGGAATCTTTGATTAGCTTGCCACATTCTTGACATTTCCATGTAGGGCTGACACCTCCACCCTGGGCCTCATGCTGTCTATCACCCTCCTGTAGGACATGGAGGAAGCAGCAGGGCAATTGAGATTATTCCTAATTGCTAAAATCTGCAAACACAGCTTCTCTGAATATTACTAGTTAAGCCTGTATAAATGATAATTTCAAACAGTTTTCAAATACTTTAAAAGGATATGTCAGTGTGCACTTCAGTGTTGTGCTTACCCTGCATGTTGCTAACTGTGTTGCAGTGTCCTGGTCCTGGCTGAGGATCCCTGGAGTGCTTCAGCGCCTGGGCTTCACCTACTTTGCTCTGTCTCTCCTGCAGACTTTCTGGGGCCAGAAAGAAATCCCATTGAGAGCGGTGAGCTGGTCTGTCAAGTTCACTTTCATCAGTCATTACACACAAAAGGACACTAAAGAGGTCCAACCTGAAGCACAACACTTGACTAGACCTGAAAAACTAAAGCCACGCCAGCAACTTTCATTAATGCCCCCACTCATTAAAGATATCGTTTGCATGCTAAGAATTCTTCACTCCTTCATCTTAGCATCACATTATATCTTCTTAGCATGCTAACCAAGCTAACAAACTGTTGGACACATGGAAACTTTCACAACATTACAGCTAAATTAAGTCATGGATTCTTTGAAACATGAATATTTTACATGATTCGCTTATCTTAATCAGATAGATCAACACTGCTCTCATTAAAGGCAAGGTCCATGATGTTTTTCTAGAGCACCTTTTACAATATTTATTCAATTCCTCTTCAACACTTGATTGTAACCAATTAATTAGATGCTCTATCACCCAAAAAAAAAATCAGTCACCTGGTCAGTCTACAGGACTGGAAAAACACCATCCAATCATTTGGCCGCCCAGTCCAAAAAGATTGGATGGTGATATGTCGATCAAAAACAGTTGGCATTGGTCCCTCCCCCTCCCCCTGCCCCAGACGCGTCCAGGCATTGCACCTTACTGTACTCTGGAGGCGTGGTTTCGGGGGGAAGTCTGAAGAAATGGGTTGGGACTTCTGAATTGTATATTTTCAAAATGTTGCTTCCTCATGCCGTTTTTCCAGAAACATGGACTCTGCCTTTAAAGCTGCAAAGGAAAAAAGACAAAAACAAGCCAAATAAAATTCTAATGTAAAAAATGTCATTTGTAAACATTAATGTCTGCAGGATCACTGGTGGAACCCCATCCAGGATGTTCTCCTTTACTGGCCACAATGGCTGATTATCATCCTGCTGGAGATTTTGTGGCTATGCATCACGCTCCTCATGCCCGTACCCAACTGCCCCACGTAAGTCCAAACGACGCTCAAACATGACTTTTCAAGCCTAGTCTGCTCATTTATCCATCAAATACATGCATGTTAAAAAGAGCATGTTTCATCCACTTCTGCATGCTGAGATAATTTCTGTTTATTTTCGGTTTCTGCGTAGCAGCAGAGGTGTTACTGTGCACCTTGTGTTGCAGGTGTTATGAACCGCTGTGATTTATGGGCCTGTGGTGGATGCTTCAGACGGTATAATTAGCCAATCTCAGTCTGTCATGTGCAATAAGAGGAGGGGAGGCAGAGGATCCATCTTCCTCGCTCTGTGTCTTCTGCTTTTTGTGTGTGTTGTGTTTTTTACCATTTCTATGGCCCTGCATGACGTCAGGTTCAGAATATTGTGGTTTAAACACTAGCATGTTTGCTCACAGCTTTTGGGTTTAGTTTTTATTGGGATATTTGTGAGGTGACTCTTCTTGTAAGAAGGCTTAGATTGTTTTAGCAACATAATAGTATCTACTATGTTATTCTTATTGTTTGGAAGATATTTAGAACATGATATTGGCCTTTGTTATCAGAGGGTATTTGGGACCTGGTGGAATTGGTGATGACGGGCTTTACCCAAACTGCACTGGAGGTGCAGCAGGATACATCGATAGATGGATGTTTGGGGACAACATGTACAGATACCCTACTTGCAAAGTGAGTATTTTTTCCATGTACTAGCATATTGTCTTTTTGCACAAAACACTGGATTGGGTGAAGTTGCTGGTTTACTGCTGTATGTTTTTCCAGGAGATATATCATACTGTGCAGCCCTTTGACCCCGAGGGGGTGCTGGGTACGATCAACTCCATTGTGATGGGATTTCTGGGGATGCAGGTAAGCTGAATCATTTACTCCCCCTGTAGACTTAGAAAAAACTATCATAAGTGTATTTTTTAATTATGAATTAAACATTATGAAATCACAGTTTTATTACCAATTAATGTTCATTATAGAAGAGTCTGGATAATAGCTTTCATCTATATTGTACTAACTACAATAACCACAATAATTTTTACTTTGTTGCAGGATTTCATGTTAAATTGGGCTACTGGCAAAATATCATTATGAAAAATAAAAATAAATCAGGTACAAACAAGAACAGTCACTACAAGAAACAACTGTAAAAAAACAAAAAACTACACTAAAACAACAAAAAACAACTTGATTATATTACCATTACAAGCAGTATGTTACAGCCCTGTGAAGAAGTCTTAAAAGGAGGTGAATACAACCTCAGATGAATGACAACATATACAACCATGTTATCATTTATTTAAAAAAATACAAAAAACTGTTTCCATAGAAAGTAGGAGAGTAAGCAGGAGCCTGCTGCAGCAGATCAAACGCTCTTGATTAACTGATCACCAGTAAGTGTGAGCACCTCTATAAAAGCAGGGGATTTGGCAGTTTGCTGGTCTGAACCATTCAGGTGTGTTTATACAATTCCATGAAAGAAAGACATCAGCAACTGTTGGTGCCCATCAATTTGGGAAGATTATAAGACTATTTACGAAAACAATTTTGAGCCAATTGAACAATTCAGTGAGAAAGTACTGAGCCCATCTGGTGACGAGGAAACAAGATAAGTTGCACCCACGCATGGGAAGAATTAACGAAGCTGTGTCCATCTTATAATGACCTTAATGGCTATAAGACGCCATGAAACATGGCTTGTTTAGATTTTGATTCAATTTTAATCTTTGGTTCAATTCCAATGAGATCCTGTGATTGCTTGCGATCAGGAACAAAGTGTGACAAACAGTAAAAGACACTTAATTTGAACACTTAAGGCACGTAACTTGAAATGAAAACAATACATGGACTTTAGGCAAGTAAGTCAAAGCTTTGATATGTTATATGAACATGATAGCGACATCTAGTGTGTCTAGTTTGTAGTTACAACAATACAAAAACAATTCCAGCCGCTGGGTCACCAAGTTAGCAAGAGTTAGCTTACCGATCCAGGAGGAAAGTTTTTTGAGGTGGTGGAAGTTTTCTATGTGGGTCCATCTAGTGTAGCTTCTCCTAAATTTACTCTAGTTTCTGCTCTTCTCCGGTCACTTCTTTCCAGAGACGGATGACGATATCTCCGGGGCTATGAAGTAGCTGCTCAACTTACCTACTGCAGCATTTTTCCCAGTGCCAGCTGTCGTGTTCTTAAGTCATAAGAAACAATACGTGGGACAACTGTGTGCTGTTAACATGCTTCTTTACTCAGCAGCC
>JAPMNP010677764.1:0-19868 GCA_029874935.1 Atherina boyeri | reverse complement strand
GTGTGTGTGTGTGTGTGTGTGTGTGTGTTTCACTTTTTTGTCCTCATCTGAGAGTGTAAAGTCTGATATCTTTGGACTTTCTGCATCCTGTTTGCCTGAGGGAGTGTGGAGCCTCTGGCTGATTAGAGGAAACCCCATATCAGATTCCAGCCAAGCCCCCCCTTCGGTGCTTCCCAGGTTTGATATCTGTATACTACAGCCTCCTCATCATGAACCTGTGCGGTTAAATCTGCCCCATGTCCAACAAGACTTGCCCATGGAAGCCTAAGCTCTCAGTAATTGCACAATGCTAGAGGTCGAACTGAAGACTCTTGCGACTAATGGATGGCAAAATCTGAAGATATCTTCCAAATATTTGGGTGAATTTAAAATTTTGGAATACTATTTGACTAAGAATCAGGATTTTAAGATTTGTTATGAAGGCAGTGGGTAAAAATGTGGCATGTTTTATACATGTACACATTCATCTCATATTCTGTTTAAATGTATTTACATGAATTCCCAAGCCCAAAAATCACGTACACAGTATCTAATTTCCTCTGGTAATCACATCCGTAGGTGAAATGCAACATGGCTCTCTTACAACACCTCAGCAATCTGTTCTGCAGAAATTGCTGAACTGATTGTGTGATGTAGCCTAGTGTTAGACCAGCTGCTCCATATCACCTTTTTTCACTCTGCTTCCCACTGGTGTTCACTTACACTGATTTTTTGTAAACGTTGATCATATGTTTAGCAGTCTTACGTCATGGAGGAAAGATGTTAAGTGGTTGTCAAATTCTTCTGTGTCCCTTATTAAATCCACTGATGTGGTTTTGTCTCTCTATTTGAGAGTTATGAACATGAAGTTGTGAATCCACATGAAAGGCAGAGCCCACACAGCATGGTGAAAAATATCAAATAAGACCCAATCCTTGCATGAAGCAGCTTCCTTTAATTCCCAAACCATAGATGGATAGTAAATCTTTGTAATTTGCTTGTCATGTTCCTTTAACAACTTGGGAGTCGAGGAAATGTTTGACAAAACGGGAGCACAATTTTTGTGTAACTCTCATTACTTTTCTGCCATCTATGACTGTTCAGTTATTTTTGAGTAAATGAGGGCAGCTTTCTGTCTACAAAAGTTTGGGAAGTTTTGTAAAATTAATCAAAAGCTTAAATCAGTAATATGGTCATTTGTTTGAATCTTTGAATTAATTGATAAAAGATACAAGGAAGATATAAACAAATGTAGAACTTGATGCAATATCACCCCAAAAAGTAGGATGAAAATTATTTTGACCATTCTGTTACATCACTCCTTCAATTAATTAGACCTTTTAATTATTTGAGTACTCAGAATACTAACTCGAGCAGTTATCCAACAACAATCTGCTCATTCCCACATTTTTTTGTTTATGGAGCTAAATCAGGACATTATGTAATGAACTAGCATTATGGCCCTGATTTAACCCTATAATTGCTGCTCAACAGAAATTTCAGACATTGTCCTGCTGAAATGATCATGGCTTGACGGGGAACATTTTTTGCTATGATCGTAGCATATTCAGTATGTCATTATGTACTATTGCACATATCCATGCCTTGTAATCTGATGGACCCTAATACCATGACTGACACTGGCCTGTACACCTTTTGCTTATAACTATTTAGATGGATTATGCCACTTTTGTCACATAAAAAACAGTCATCAATTTTTCCTAAAAGCAACTAAAACGTGGACACAGCGGACCACAGGACATGTGCCCACTGTCTTTCGTCCATCTGAGACGAGCTTGTGCCCAGACTGCGTGGTAACAGAGTTTCAGGTTCCATTTTCTGGATGCAGCAGCTAACTATTTTAAGTGACAATGGTTTTCCAAGGTACTCCCAAGCCAATGTGGCTATATTGATCTCTGTGGCATGTTGGTTTCTCATCCCTGCCTGAAGGCTTGAAGGTCGCAAGCATCTAACTGTGGTTTCCATCTAGACTTCCACAATCTTTTTGCAATGGTTTAAAGAAAAGATGTTGAAAGATCAAAGTCCTTTGCAGTTAAATGACATCTGTCAGAAGCTGTTTGATAGCTGCTAGCTTCCGCCTTCATGCAGTTAAATAATTATCACAATTTAGCTTTCTCCATTGGGTGTATTCGCCCCCTCCTTCAGCTTGGCACCACTCCACCACCCCACCCCCCACATGCAATCAGCATAGTCAAAATTTTGTTATACTGTGGCTAAAGCTACAATTGAGCAGTTTTGCTCCATTTGCAGACAAATAAATGGTGTATGCTGAGCTGACGTTGGTGTCAGCCTCCAGCATGGGGGATCGTGCAGGCGTGGCGCATGTGATTGGAATATATGGCCCAGGCCGTGTGCTGGATGTTAAAGGTTTCATCAAGCTTGTGTAAATGTTTACCCAACCCACTGTTTCCATTTCAGCTTGCAGCCCAGCGTCACCTTACCACTTAGTGGTTCGTTCATTTCAGTTTTGTCAGTGCTGCTGTCTTTTAGCTGGTGTAGACTGGAGATATGGCAGCTAAGGCCGGTTTGCTGTTTGAGCTTTTTCCAAAACACCGGTTTTGTGTAAACATGGCTTGAGTAGATGTTTACCTTTTCGTGGTACATTACCTCATTTATGAATTAATGGTTGAGTTTACAGTCTATCTCAGTGTGCTATAATCATTAACAACGAAAAGTGCATCACATATTATGCAGATAGACCTTTTGTGGTAGAGCAGAGAAATTATTCTTGCCAAAACGTCTGGAAATATGACTTATAGAATACAAAATACCATATTTGTTAAAAGGTAACTAGCAATAATAACTGTACTTACAGAGACGCTTTGGGAGATAAACCATAATATCCCCTAAACAATTAAGGAAATCTGCCCAAATAATCATTTAAGTTAGTACAGAAGACTATTAAAGTCAACTGAAGAAAATGGAGAAAACAAACACAACATTTGCATACCGATATATCCTGCTTCCTGTTTAATTCCAAAACGGTGCATCTCCTTCAAAGCCCTGCAAAAGACAGAATTGGGCTGATGATGTTGTGAACATTTAAAAACACCGTCACATTTGATGTTTTTCTTTTTCAGTTTCATCTGAGAAGTTGCTTCTTTTTTTATCTGTTTCTGTCTATCTTAAGTTCATCCTCAGCTCCACATATGGATATTAAAAGACAGCTCAGTATATCAGACAGCGAAGCCTGTGCTCACACGTGTAAATCAAGACGATTCTGGAGCCATAAGAGACAAGAGCTGCAATCTGAGATCCCTCAACCACAGCTAAGGGCTTTACTTGCAATGATTCATCACATGATGATTAGTTGTGGCCAGGCTGGTATCTTTTCTCTACTAACCCTGGCCCTGTTGGAAGCTATTTTGGACATGGCAGGCACTTGCCGCTACCCAAAGCTTCAGATGTGGAGTAGAGATGAGTGTAGTGTCTCAACAATCTGACAAAACCTGCAAACCAGATGAGCTGCAATGCAGGCTTAGGGTGTGTATGTGAGAAGGGGAGGTTGGCGGTTGCTATATGTGACTGTAATCCCCTTACAGATACTATTCTAAGTCATTCTGTCACCAAGTTTGTGCATGTTCACACAAGAGGAGGCTCAAAGTTCAGTTCACATAGATCAAAACAAACTGATTCACAGTCATTAATGATGATTAAGCACAAGTTTAGCTTGATACATATTTTCTTATTTTCTTTCTCTCCATCGCAAAAGTTTCACACATACCTGACATCATTAATGAGTAAGCTTGGATAAAGTTGCACCAAGCAATGGGAAATGGTGTGAATATATAGTTGTATACCTGTTGTATAGCCATGGACAGAAATAATTTTAAAACAAACTTCATTATATACATTTTACCACCTAAATGCAGTGTTATGATGCAAATTAGAGTAAATCTGTTCACAGGAGTATTTCAGCTTATGGTCACTTTGTAGTTTTGTTCTCGGGGTCTTAACCTGGTAATGATTTGTTGTTAAAATCAGTCACTGAAATTTCCCAAGAAAGGCCACATGCTTTAACTCAATGTGTCATTTGAAATTGTTGACAGATGTTTGGTCTTAGTTTAAGCTCAGAAAGGAACATTTTCATAAAAATGTGTAATTTCTTTTATTACTCTATCTAAATCTGATGTGTAATGAATTTTTGTTCGCTTTATCTGAATTGCCAGTAGCCATGCGAGAAGAAGGAAAAACGCATGCACAGAAACCAGAATCATTGTTCGGTGTGTTTAACATGCACTGAAAGTGCAAAACAACCTCACCACAAAACACATGTTGGATGAAAATACTTTTTTTAAATTATGTTTATGCATTACACTTGATGTCTATGTATGGTACATGGTTAGACCGTGTGCTTTCCCACTAGAAACCGATGGGTGACTGACTTTGTTTTTTTCCCCTTTGGGTTTTCTTGGGTTCACATTAAAAGTTGAGCACATCAATAATTCTGACCATTTGAACTCTATAAAGGGATGTTGATGAAGCAGCAAATATAGACACGTCACCCTCCTTGCCTTCAGGTTCGGTATATGAATGGGCATGAATGAGGAGTGGATAATAATAATGGATACAATGTAATGTGCTTTGTGTGCCTTTAAAAGCACTATATAAATCTAATCCAATATTGTTATTAGAATGAAGAATAAATTATTCCATCCCAGACGATACTGAACACCTCCATAAAAAACAAACTAATTTATTGTAACCCTTGTTTTTTATTTGGTTCTGCCAGCAGTAAAACAAATGCATAACGCTCTGAATAACATGTAAATACCCCTGCTTAGCAACAGGAGTCAATGTCTTTGGGGTAGACAGAGAGACCTGCAGCTTGTGTGGCCCCATTTTGTTTCTTGGGTCCTCACTGTTGGTGGCTCCCTTTTAAAAGCCTCCTTTGCCTTAAACATTACCCTGAAGCAAAGACAGGCTGCTGCTGTAAAGTCCCATGTTTAATTAATGATGTTTTGCAACTCATTTATACATCATAAATAGTCAGGGGTAGGGGCCATATTAGAATCATGCTGTTTATCGAATGTCTGGATTTTTTGCAGTGTGCCGTTATATGCAACATGTTTTCAGTCATGAAGTGGAAAAAGTATTATGTTTAGAGGGGTCGGGGGTGTAGAGTGTGGTATGGAACAGATAGGAAAAATAGATAAACAAAAATACTTTGTTGTGCAGATTGGAACAGGTTTCTATAAATTATTCAACAGGGTTCTGAAAGAAAAATAGATACACAATCCACAATTATATCTGCATATGTATCTGCACTACATATCTGCAGATACCAATACAATCTGATAGCAGAGCTCTTTTATGTGAACTGTGAGGTTAAGATGTCATAAATTAGTAGAATGATGCCAACAAATGTTGCAGGTAAATAGAAAATAAATAGTCCAATAAAGATAATAACTAAGAATCAAACTAAAATAATCTAAAAGCACAGCATCAGAAATGAGCATAATAATTTGCTTTATTAAAGACACACTACTGAACTTTGCAGATATTTGCTATTTGCATATTGCCCTCTAAAGTCTTGAGATGTAACGCCACTGTTGTAATTTCAAATATCCATCTGGGCGCTGCCTATTGATACCCATACACCTGAAGAGGCCAGCAGGTAAACCACTAGAAGCAACCAGCAATGTTGAACAACAAGGAAGAGTATAATCACAGAACATAAGAATAAGACTACACATTGTCATATAATATGATTTTGTAAATGAACAAACACGCAAATAAATCTAAAAAAAAAAATTGTGTTGAAGTGTTTTGTAATACATGTGTCATGTGGTATAACCAAGCCAGGACTGGCCATCGGGAGCACTGGGAGATTTCCCGGTGGCCTGAGGCCCAAAGAGGCCTGAGCTACGATCACGCTAGCTTCTCTGAGCTCTCTCCAGTTGGACTGATGTTGACTCTTGTCTTGTCTCTTACTCTATCATATTCTCTCTTTCTTTTCCTTGCTTCTTCCAAAAATTCCTTCTAGGGTTTCTTTTTTGGATCAACCATCGTGCTCATTCCAAATCCGCTGGTGTGTTTATGTCTGTTTGCCAGCATGTGACATTGTGTTTTAAAGCTAAATTCAGCTGCAGCGAGAGGAGGCATTCTGGAGGAAAAAGTTCTATAGTGCAGTTTCTCAGCTTTGGGACGCCACTCACTATTGATGGCTCTGGAAATGTGCATAATGAATGTTAGTGTGCCATCAAAACAAATCAGAAACGCTCATTCTTAAGGTTGAAAAGTTACAGTGTGCATGTTTAAGATCTGCATTTTTATTAATTATTGGATAATGTTGTCGATTGTGGTACTATTGTGTAAGGTTGCATGAGACTTTAGTGTGCTGCGCATCACTGTTGGCTATACCATTGCAATCTCTACCTATGTTTATATTTATATTTATATCAAATGACCAGAGAGTTGTTAGACTCTAAACCACCAATCAGTGATCTCTCACCCTGACACACGGTGACACGGATACCACGTGATGAATCGATGAATTGGCAAACCTTGTTTTACAAACCAAAAAAGACGAGAGGCTAACATTCCTCAAGGCTGATTGTTGGCTTTATGTGTAAGACCCCTTAGAAGTGAGTAATTAACAGCATTTATGCTAGTGTCAGAACTAACAGGAGCTGCAGGGGTCCTGCTTTCTTGTAATGAGAAAGGCACCCCTCCACCTCTACCTGGCTCATACTGTGTGCTCACCCTTTCCTCATTCTCACTTTGTCTCTTAACTTCTCTTTTAATCAAATCCTCTCTCAAACTTTTCTTTCTCTCCATTATTACCCACTACCTCCTTCTTATACTTAATTCTTACCTTCATTCACCCCAAAGGGTTTGTGTTTCATGTATCATTCTTACAGGCATTGATTCCTGTCCCTTCATCTAGACTGCCTGCTCCCTCTATCCCATCACCCCCGCACTCTTTTCCCCNAGCCAACAGATCAAACGGAATCCTCTCATAAATACCAGCTTAGTTCATTTAATCAGCCAAATTGCAGCAGAATGCTTTGCCTGAGGGGCTGGTTTCTCTTTGCAGGGAAACATCGCTTAATGGCACCAAATCAGCCACAGAGAGCACGCTGCTGTCTCATCGCCCCTGGCTTACCAACACCTGAGCTCACGTCTACATAAGGAAGGCTACTAGTTGAATTTACTCTGCCATTACCTGCTGTAATCAAGCAGGGAATTTGTGACCTCTACTCTTGCCAATTATTTTCATCTTCCACAAGCTCAACATGGCAACCTGTCAACACTAAAGTGAGCACAGAGCAGTGAGTCTGATACTTTAATCACCTGCTTGTCAGTCTCCCTACAGTTTCGGCTTTTACTCTCTATTATTTTTTAACCAAATTGAGGTTTTAGTAAACCATTATGTATATAAAAGAGGAAATAAAATCTGTTCCAAGAAGCAGTAGCTGTGTCTTTCTGCTTAATCATGCTTTGCCAAAAAAAGGACTGTCTTCCTGGAGGGAATAAATAAATAAATAAAAAGCTTTGGAGCTTTTTCTCTGATTCATTTTCTTGTTCCCTATATTCTCTGGGCACAGTGTTTAAACCATGACAATGTCATTGTGTTGTAGCATTGCCTTTGTGATGGAGCAGGATTTGGCCAAGGACACACAGCAGTGGTTTATCAGAGGGGTTGATGTCCTCCGGTTCATAACCTTGGCTCATATCCGCTGCTGCTTCCCACTAACTGAATTGGCACAGCAGCAGGAGTTCTCTGTGATGTGATCTATGTGCTGGAGTAATAACAACACTGAAACATGAAAAAAAGCAAGCAGTGAAATTACTCAGCTACATTAAGAGTATCTACTCTTCAAATGTGGACCTTTTGTTTTGCCAAAACGGTCAGTGTGCGAACCTTTTTGGTATTTCATTTCTTTTATCTGAGTTTACTGTATCACTTCTGTGTTTTATCATACTTCTGTGTGTAATGGAATCCTTGAAACACTGTCAGAAAAAGGATTTTTTTTTTTTTTTGCAACTTTGGCAGCCAAGTGGAGGTAGATTCCATCTTAATCCCAGGTTTTTTAACTCCAGTTTGGCGTTTGCTGTCCGACATAGATCTTAATTCACTGGAAAATCACTTAATTACTTTGGCTTTTCCGCAAATCTGCCGTCAGGAGTGCAGTCTTCTTCGGTCCCTAAACCAAGGGTGTAGAGTTTTTTGTTATTAGCCTGTGTTTGCAATCAATCTGGAGATCTCAGATTCTTCAAATGAGAAAAGCTCTGGTCAAGGTCTTGGCCATATAGACAATTAGGACAGAAGGCCATGGGAGACGGAGCACAAGGCAGCTGTAAATCTTGGCCACAGCCAAGTTTATGACAGTGGAGGATAATGTATGTCTAGAATGAGGGTGATGGGATTAATATGGCTGTTTCTCGTAACTCCGGGGTCTTAGACGAGGCAGCCATTCCTCACCCCGGCTCCCACTGCATAGCCTTGAGATTCTCTGGTCCTGCGTGTATCTGGAGTGGAAGCCCCATTAATGGGTGACTCATTGTTTGTAGTTTGGCCCCACATGAAGCTTTAATGAAGACTGGATGATTATCAACTCGAGTATGTTTATTTTGCCCTCCATGTCCTTCAACCTTAATGTCAACTAAGAGGTCCGCACAGTCTGAGAAGACCATTATAAATATTTCTAAAACAACAGAAATGGGAGTTTGTATGAAAAGTTGGATTGGGAGAGCAATGAGAATTAGAAGTTGTTTTTCCCATAACTTTCATTGGTAGCCTACTTCCTGTTAATAATTGCTTGAGTTTGTTCCTTAAAACTGCATGGGTTGGTTGTAACTACAGTATGTACGAAAAGGTTCGACTGAGATAATTATTTTTTTAACTGGGTGGAATTCCCCTCATTCCTGTTTGACTTAAAAGGAAGACACTACTTGTGATCTCAACAACAGATCATGCTCTCTTTTTTTCTTTTAGATTGCATTTAGTCACTTTTTTTTCCAATTCGAGAGTTTAGATAAATCATTTAAAAGAATGTATAGAAATGAATCTTAATCTTAATTTGTAAGTATCTCTTATTGTGAAACGTGTGTATTATGGATGGTGGTGATGTTGATCTTTTCCTCATTTCAATTTTGATTTACTCCTGTTTTCACATTTTCACCTTGAGTAGGCGCTATATAAGCTCACCTACACCTTTCTTTTGCCACTTGTTTGTATTTATTTTACGTTTGATTTACTTTTGCTATACAGAATAAAGAAGTATCTCTGATGTAATTTGATTTATCTTCCCCTCTCCTGTTGGTGTTTGTCTCCATCTATTTGAACCCAGCAACAGAATGTCTTGAAATAGGTGTTTCTACTCATAATTTCTTTGTTCAACTTCTGTTGTTTAACTTTGCATGCTAAATAATTTTAACCACTGTGATGTTTGTTGTGAGCTTATATTTCATTCACCTTTTTTGGGGTTGATTATTGTTTTTTTTCATTTTGCTACAACATTAGAATTTCCTCAATAAACAACTGGGGCTGCACATAAAAACAATTAGATAATGCACAACATTCACGTATTTTCTACAAATAAGTTTAAACAAAAAGTTAAAAAAGATTAATAACTTTGTAATTCAATGAAATATCACGAATGATAACAAACATGTTTTTTAACTGTCTAATTGTGGTTTTAGTTATTTTTTACATACTGTACATTTATATTGAAAATCTTACAGATTCTGCCTTTAAAGAAGGAAATGCCAAATACATTTTTTGTCAAAGAAAAATAAAAAAATGTTATAGTAAATTTCTTTCGCAAAATATACTCAGTTGTATTATGATGATGTTTTACTGTACTTACAGTGATGTATACATTGACTTAGATTTCAGAATTTACAAGGTTAACCTTAAATGCACCATGAAAGCCCTTGTTAATAAACAAGTAATCTTCCTGGTATTTATTTTCCATGTAGCTTTCCACTTTGTGATTTTGACTGTGTTAATATGTTAGATAACTCAAATTAATTTACATGTGCAGTCACAGCTGCAGCCTCGTAGCAGCTGATTTACAGAAACCTGCCAGTGTAGCAGCTTAATCATTTCATGCTCACATTACAAGTCGTTCTTTTCTATCACGACTGTTGCTGTGATGTCTTAGGACTCATTTGAACCAACATTTAAATTGAAATTATGTATCTAATGTCATTTTTGTGATGTAAATATGATACAAGATCTTTGGTTGGTAGTATTTGATATTTTATAAGAATTATGATATTTGATCACATTCATGAGCACCTCTAATGAGCACCATTGACACACAAAAAAGTCTCTCTTGGAGTTGTTCTTTACCTTTTTCATTGCTTCCATTCATGCCTCAGCACACCGTGCTGCACTTAATTGCATCTCTTTGTTATTACTGGTCAAAATAACCACTTCGATTAAAACGGCCCACTCCATGAGTAAATTGCCTTGATTGTTTTTTCTCTGCACCAATGTTGCCCCCGTGAGTTAATGATGAATCCTCTGGTGCCTTCTCCAGATCCCAGTCCGTGATCATCCTGCCCAAGTTCTGCTGTTGAACTACAAGTATCCCCAAATCTATTTCATCAGGGGTTTCAAGATTTTTAGGGGAAATTAGGAAATCAATCACTGTGGGGAAAAAGAAATTCAACATCTTCTCAGGTCAAAGGTGAGCACGGAGCAGAGAACCCGCCAATCCCTGGTAAAACAACCCCCATTCTCTATTCACTCTCAGCCACTCAGCCTGTGTCCATCACCTTCTTCCAGAGCTATGATTAGAAACCATAACCTCATGCTTCACTGTCACAATAAGTCTACACCCATTTAGCAAAGAGAGTTAAATGACTTGTTTGCTGAACTGAGACTTCAGCTAGCCGAAAGTGGGCACTTTGGAGGTCTAATCATCTTTGCCGACTGATTATAGAGGCCCCCATCTTCCTGTGACATGTTAATCAGGCCGGTGTGGTGGACTTACTTTAAACACACAGCCGTTTTGCAGCTTTGATGCTGCCTGCACTCCAGGCCTGGCCAAGGTCACCGCTGATGACTTCTTTGATGTTACCTCACAGGTTACTCTTCAGGGTGAAAATGTCAGTGTCAGTAATGGAATTATGTGACAGTAATTGCTGAGTACAGAGTCCTGATGGTATGATTTGTGTAAGTTTTTAGTGTTATGTTTTTATTTTTTATTTTCTTGCCTTGGGATCTCTTGCCTCAGTTTTTCTGTGATGTTACAGTGGGGTCTTACTGAGACTTTCCAGACAAATTGTTCTTTTCTAGCGGTCTCCTTAAGTCTATCATTGATTTTGTGGGCACCGCAGCATTTTGTGAAAAATGAGGGTCGGATCTGGAGATTTTAGATTAATTACCTCTTCATACTGTGGCTAAAGAACTACCAAAATGAGATACATGTTTCTATAGTGACCTCATAAATAAGGCCATTACAGCAATCTAAGTGAAGTATGAAATAGGTGGATTTTGCTTTGAAGAAACATTGGGGCAGGAAGTCTTTCATTAAGGACACAAATGAATCTTTGGAATGGGAGATTTTTATGCTGGCCAAGTGATCTTCACAGGATGGCAAATCGATCTGAATATCCGCTGGTGTCATCACACAGTTAATGGTTATGAAAGAGCATAGTGAAAGAAAGAGTTGAACTTTTTCCTCCCTTTTCCTCTGTTAGTGAGTTAAAGCGCTTCACTTTCTACAGTACTTGCTCTTTATAAGGAATGGAAATTTTATGGCATCTAGAACGGGGGGAAAAAAGAAACCTTCCTACTAACCGTGACTTCTACTCTCATCTTGTCATAAGAATATTTATTATCTTCAGCATAAACATCTTTGCTTTAAACCCTTTGCCTGCAGTGACCTCATCAACCACAATCCCATTCTGCAAATCACCGTGAAATACTGAAAAGTGGTTGCAATAATTCCTCCCCCGAATTTAAAACACTAGTCTTTTGTCTTCCCGGGAGGCACCTGAGCTTTGTGGGATTATGACTGGTGGATACCAGTGTTATGAAGGGATACCTTTTGGGATAAACTAATTAAAAGACTGATCAGTTATTTTCTCTGAGAAGTAACACTTTTAACCAGCATTTCATCACATACTGTGTGTTTTAGCGTTGCTATATTTACACTGTATTCCATCACTGACCTCCCTCTGTTCAAAGCCAAACTTAAGATCCATTTATTTAAACAGACTATAATTTTTTTTGTACTTTGATACTTTGTTAAAATGTTTTATATCCTTTTAATAATTTCATTGTTGCAATATAGTTTTAACGTGTTATTTTTTACTTTTATCACTTTCTTTTATTCTTGCTCTGCTTTAATGTGTTCTGTTTTATGTGTTTTCACAATGTAAAGCACTTTGGTCAACCTGAGCGTTGTTGGAAGGTGCTACATAAATACACTTTGATTGATTGATTGATCAATTGATTGGTTGACTATGTTGGTTCACTTTCAAAGCTTTCTCTTTAGTTTGGTAAGACAGCAAAAGTAGTCTGAAACTGTGACTGAAAAGCAGCCAATTAGGTTTATGCCTCAATCTGTCAGTGCTGTAGACCTTATATTACTGGTGGCAACATTTGATTGTTTTATTTGCCAAAATGTTCACTTATTTGTTTTTAGTTGGAATGCAGGAGAGTCAATGCTAAGCAGCAATCGATTATCTTTTAGATATCAGTGTCCAGGTTTTTGGCAGTTATTGTTTTCATATGGGGATTAAATGTAATGAGCTGTCTGTGTCCATTGTTTGGTCAGTCCACATTTTATGTTTGTCACTGCAGAGCACATTGAAATGCAACCAAATAACATCCAGGGAATATCCTGTTTTGAATCTGTCCATAACCTTCTCTTATCTACACCTGTATTCCCTCAATCTGCTCCTTTAATCCTCTTCCTCTTCTTACACATCTTCAGTCTTCCTTTTTCTCTTGTACCTGTCATGCATGTCAGGGCCCTCGAAGGGGATGAGAGGAGAAGAAGAAAGGGTTTATAGGCCTGGAGCTTGAAAAGGCTCAGGGAAGCAGAGAAGAGGAGGGGAGAGGAAGAACAGGCGACCAGTAACTCCCTCTGAACATCTTGAACTTATGGCAGGGCTTTCAAGTGCTGCTCTGCTCACATCCCTCCCAATCTCTGCTAGTAACCTCTGTGACTGGTCAAAACATACAAATATTTGACACAATCCTCTACTCTTTCTGCCTAGCTCTTCTTGTTTTATACAAGCCAACAATCGTACCAACAATGTGTTTACACAACCTTCGTTTACTTGTGACAACTCATTGTGTGGTTTTGCATGAATATGCTTTAAAATATGTGCTTTCTTGTATAACCATGAGTCTGAATGTGCTCTCATTTTCCATTGCTTCTGTCCTGAACTTTTCAGGATTACATCTGGTTCCCAGATATATATGGTATTCATCCCACCACTGCCACTTTAGGAATCTTGGTTCTTTGCCTCTTTGGCCTTGGATTAATATCACTTTATAAATTCTTGCTAATATAACACTGTTTATATAAATATACATAAATTACACACTTGATTTGGGGCTCTTACCTTTGTGGTAATTGCAGTGAAACTACACAGAGCCAGCTGACCTGCAAGGTTAGTGACATCATTCTGTAATCCCCCCCACTTTACAAGGACAATTGCTGCATTATGGAAGCAGAGTTATTCTCTTATAAGGATGGGGCTATGAAAAACCAAACCAAATCAAATGAGACCTTATAAAATTGCAGCAGAATTGACAGTTACAGTCCATCTTTGACTAGAGATACAAACATCAGCTTGCCTTTCTGTCCCAAGCCTTGATGTATTGCTTACCGACTTCACAGTGCGAGCGCCAAGCAGAGCCAATATCTGACGAGTAGGCACCCTCTCATTTCCCACTGCCGGCCTGTCACCATTTTAGCTACAATTAGCAATTTAGCTGCAGGGTGTATTGGTTAAAATGCTACTTTCTCGAAACCTATACCTCATCAGTTGTCATAGATCCCTTTCATGTAAAAAGACCCAGTGTAAACAATAGAAGCTGTGGGCTCTCATAAACATTTTTAGACCAAAACTAGCATCTGGATGCATGTTTTTCTTTTAAACATACACGTATGCTAATAGAAGCTAGTTACTTTTTTTTCTTTGGACAGTTTTAGCATGTTTATACACATAACTAATTAAGCTGAATTGCATCTCTCTCCAGGGGACAACACTGTGAATTGCGACCACAGTAAGAGTTGGCGGTTGATGGGATTTTACAGCTGTGTGGCCTGCAGTCACATATGCAATGCAAACAAATCGTTGTTAGTTGCATGCAAGTTAGCATTTGCTTCCATTTTTGTTGAATTAGCGTATTCATTATCCTTGTGTGATGTGATCATTATATTCAAATGCATGTTGATTGTATTTTTAACTGTCTAGAACTTTCTCAAAACTCAATCTACCATGTAAGACCATGACACTTTATCCCACAATATATTGAAATACACTTCCAAGACTTTGACATGGCATTTGCAAAACCTGACCAACATTTTTATGTAAGAAGGACTTATTTGCATGTTTGTCAGAAAAGGGCCTGAGGTGGTTTACCGAGGCTTTAGCTGTACGGCAGAGATAATAACTACAAGGTTCTAAGCCATCTATAGATCTTTGAGATAAAAACACAGCAGGGACCAACAGGCTTCTGTTGAGTATTTCTTAACTTGCAATGATTCAGTGCACTAAAGTAACCTTTGCAGGGAGGGATTATTTGCATAATCTTCTATAATTATAAAACCTCATGTCAACAAATTTATAGAATAATCCAAGCAAAGGAAACATCTCAACAGAAAACATGAAAGCTAATCAGCTTTTGGGTACAAATAGCAACAACCTCTGTCATCATGTCTTTTATTCTCTGAGCTCTCAGCAGCAAACATCAATCTACCGTTGACTTAGGTCTCCTCACTGCATCTGGATTGATGCTTTCAAATTCAACTGCATTATGGCAAAAGTATATTCACTTCACCCTGGTGAAAGTATGTCATCTAGTTATACACGGCAACATCACACGTCCACGGCTGTGCGGTGGGGTGCTGGGCTGGAAACAAAACTTATGATATGTTGTATAAGAATGGATGCTCGAGGGCAGTTTCAGTCAATATCTGTGTACTTCAAAATGAGCCAGAGGCACATAGTTGTGAGGTTCATGCATTTCTCCAGAATTGCTTTAACACTTCACCTAAAACCAGTTTTTCATGCACACCCCCCTGATCAATGTGACTTCATGCAACACTGTAGGTAATAAGAACTAAATCACATTCCAGAGCGAAACCTCATAGGGCATCAATATTACAGTATGTGCCTTCGGAGACACAAGGTGAGACAATTCAGTTGCCTGCCTTGGTGTCTATAAATCCTCCCTCTCCTGATAGGGCCGAGGCCAGAGTTCAAGTGTTAAGAGACCACTACTGTCCCCACAGGGAATGTTGGGTAATGGAATGGGAGATTCAGGTCAAACAGAATGATTTGGGTGCAACCTCTGGCACCAGCTTAGATACGAGCCAACCTGAAGGTCTAATGTTCGATTTGGGGCCACAAGCAGCAGCAATAATGGCCATTAAAACCCCATCAAGCAACAAAGAGGGCTGTAAATCTAATCCCACTTAGAGGCATGCACATATATTGGCTGTAATTCTGTTACTCTTAAATAAGTTGTTGTCTCTTTATATTAGCAATTGCACATTATCATTTATTCGATTAAACTGATTTCAGAATACATTTTAAATATATCTATAGTTGAGCTCATGATGCCCTAAATTAGCTTAACTAAAAACTTAGCTCTGGCTGTTGCAGTGTTTACTTTCTTTTTTTTTTGCATAAGAAATTGAATATAAGCCTTAGCCTGTTCCAGTATCAAAGGTAAACACTTTCTTTCCCCCTTTGCCTCAATCTGACAGCAGCAGCATGACTACAGTGGGGATGCTGTAAAACCAGCTGGGTAGAGGTCGATCAAAAATGATATGGTGCTGTGTGTATGTTTTTTAATTTGCTTCCGCACTTTGTTATATATTTGTTCTATATCCAGTGGTTGCATCAGCATCATTGCATATATGTTTCTTTAGGAAGGTTTACATGTATTAAATCCATCTTAGACACTCATTCCTGTACATTTATTTCTTAAAGCATCTTGATTTGAGATGCATGGCCACACATCAGATTGTCCATTATTGCTAACTCAAACAGTGTTGCTCAGTACTGAGAGAATTGCCAGCGCAAATACTGTTCACTCCCATGTGTCATGTAGGACATTCTGGAATTCTTGCTTTTCTGCAAAGCGTTAGATGAGAAGATTGATGCCCCTGTTGTGTTTGTGCCATAAATATGAAGCAGGCCTTCAGACATGTGTTTGTATTCAAGCACACACTCACACACACATGGAATCTCACTGGGATATGTATGAAGGCCTGGGTGTCACTTTGGCCGGCTTCACCTGTCACCTGTCAGTCTGTCAGTTTTCCTGATGGGGCCCCCTCCCTTAACCTGCCAGCGTGAGGGCATGACAGGGGACAAAGCCAGAGTGACAGACATTGACAGGGTAGCGATCCCCGCTGTACGCCACGGGCAGGGGGCTGCCTCTCCATGTGTCACCCTGAGTGACAGAGTGGAGTCCTGCGCCTTAGGTTGAAATGATGCAGCCATTTGATAGAGGGCTGGTCCAGCGACGGTGGCTTCATCTGAGTCGCACACTCATGCATACAAATCACTGTAGGATCAAATGCATACTTAAATGCATGCAGATAAAAAAAAACACTCTCTACACATTAACACTGATATCTGTGAACAAAGTGCCTTAACTTTTCTGCTGTGTTATATGATCTTTGCATAAAATATCATTCCTGCACTGAGGATCGCAGCCCTAGACCATGTTCTGAGGAGAAAATACTTATTTTACTGTCTCCAATAAAGGCTGCTGAGCATACAAAGAAGTTAATGAGATTTTATGTGTGACTGTAAAAAAAAAGAAAAAAAAGCTTTTATGAATGCTGCTTGAATGGATTTTAGATCAATCAGATTTCGACACACCACATCAAAACCCAAACAAATTCTGCTGTGGGAATTACATTGGATTTTTTTCCGTTGCTTTTTTATTGCACACACAGAAGATACCCCAACCCCCAGTTCAGGGCAGTTTCCTTTACTGCTTCCTAAATTGAATGGACCGGCATGAAAGCGTTTCTCCAAGAAGCTGAAGGTTAACAAAAGCAATATAGAGCAAAAGGAAAAGGTCAAAAAAATTTAAAAACCCATTCACAACTCTCATTGAAACAGATCTTACAAGATCAAGGAGTTGTCTCCTATATCCCCAGTAGTTGTTGTTTATTGATATATCTTTGCTATCAGCTCCCCCAGGCATTACTAAACTCAATCAGGCTTGCAATGAGTAACATCATCACAGGATGAGCTATGTCCCCCCAGAGACCCCTCCTCCTGTATCTGATTTCTGTGGGTTCAGGGTGCATAAGAGAGGAAGCAGTATCCACATGAAATGATTTCTGAAAGATCTTCCTGGAGGAGAGTCACAAGGAAACTCCATAAGAACATCAGCACCAATATTTATACTAGAAAGTTTAAAATGAGGATTACATCCCAGTCTCCACCTCCTGTCTTCCAAAAGTTCAACTTCAAACATGTCTTCCTTTTCCAGAAAAATTCTTTTAACTTTTTTATAGCTTCTTGTCCATTTTCTCCTCTGGCTTATTCTAACTGAATAAGCTTTTAATATAACCCAAATATAAAGCAACACTCGGAGGTAATACAGCTTTGAACAAGACTTGACTAAATGGAAATAACAGATAAAAACTTGATTTTGAGGTGAAATAAAAACTTTGAGCGCAAAGACGACTTCTTTTTAATAAACAAAGTAGCTGAGCAATTAAAAGATAAGTCAAATGCACAATTAAAGCCAATCTAACTTGGTCTATTATCAGAGTTGCATTAATTGTGAGGTGCGCTTGTTGGATTAAAAGGTCAACAGATATGCATGGGGTCAAAATTGGCCTGGACTGTGTTATGCACTGGATGGTGGATTGGAGTGGCTAAATGTTGGGCTTATCCATTAGTACCTCCAGAAATCTGATCGGAACTGACAAGCTTGGCCTCCTCTGTATCGCTGAAGAAACATATCGAAGCATTGCAGGGAGCAGACGGGTGTGTACAGATAAGCATCTCAACCTGATCTAGACAATTAGCCTGTGTTTACTTCAGGAAGCTTGCGGTGATGGATCAAAGAGACCCGAGGCTTGTGTCATTGACTCCGGAAGTTGTCCCCCTGTCTCTCTCATTTATTCTCATCCTCCCAGACTCCCGCTCTCTCAGCCTTTCTTTGTCGTCTGGTGGGTTTTTGCTGCAAGTGACCTCAAGAGAACTCTGACCCCCAGCCTCAGGCCATATGCCCTCAAAGCAGCTGTTTCACACCACCAATACACTCTCTCTATCACTGTGTATAATGTTTACTACCTGACTGTCTGCTCGCTGTAAAAGTAATCAGTGAGCTGAATTGGCTGCATGGGTTGAATTCCTCACCTTTACTGTACATATGAAATGGCATGAGCATGTGTATGTAGGTGTATGTACATATATGTGTGGTATAGTGGACAGTTGGGACAGGCCACATAAAAGGCTCTCTTCCTGTTAGGGGGTTATCAGTACAGGGGACCCCAGAGGTTTGACATGAGCAGGCATGAACAGAATTCGGGGTTGCTGATGCTGGGTGGCTTATCTCCAGCCTGCCTGGTCCCAAAGGTCCATGGAGAAGCAAGCATCCTGTCTTTTCTGTGGCCACACAAGCTTGCAGAGGCCAATCTCGACAGTTCTTTTGTCCCATGTCTTCAGGAAAAATTTGACATTTAAGCATTTTTGCTTCTCTCACCCTCCCCCTTCACTTAGCCCTGTAGAGGTTTAGATTTAGGATTTTCTAAAAGTATTACTCTTTCTGCTTTCGTTATTTAAATCTGCTACGGGCTCAATATTAGATCTTCTGCTTGCTTTAATTTTTTCTTGATCATGCAACAATTTACAATCATTTGAATGTTGTATCCAGCTGGATTAACATACTTTCTTTATACAACACTTTGAAAAGTCCATTTCCAGATTTTTTTCTTTTCATATCTATTAATCATTTAATCACTGAAATGATGTGGCTCATTTGAATAATTTGTTGCAAGATTAAACAGGTGCACAGGAAATGGCCTAACTTATCTGAATGTTCATTTATTTCTTTGCCGTTCTCATCCAGACAACGACACAGAGTGCCCTTTAGCCTGCAGGCAACAGTAGCAAGTCTGAGAGACGGAGACAGCAGAGCCATAAAACTGAAAGGTTCCCCTTTCTGTTGCTTTCTGCCCTCTCTGATAAGTGCAAGGCGCTGTTTACAGTAGAGGAAGCTGTGATTGTATGAGCTGTTGTTGTCTGCAGCACTGCTGACAGTTGCAGCCTGGAGGTAGCTGAGACTAGCATGTTTGCCTTTTAGCTTTAAATCTCGCCAAAGTCGATTCAGCATAACTATTAGAGTGTCGGTTCAGTCATTACTGACAGAATATGACTGAGCAGCAGAAACCAAAATAATAACCTCAATAAAAAGTTCCTCCATCCCCTCTGTAATTATGTTTTTAAAGTTAGTTAAAGGTAGAGGGCTGTGTATAATCAAGACAGAACCACCTTGCTAGTAGCTAGTAGTAACATTTGCTAATTTAGCATTGGTCATAAAGTAGCCTACCCTGGGAATGGAAGGAAATCCCCATAGTTTTTTCTAAAGTAAACCAAAATATTAACCACATAACATTTTGACCTTGTCACCAGGCCCGTCGTCAGGGGGGGACAAACGGGTCTCTTGTCCCGGGCCCTGAGCTGGGGGG
>JAPMNP010677761.1:0-17658 GCA_029874935.1 Atherina boyeri | reverse complement strand
GTGTGTGTGTGTGTGTGTGTGTGTGTGTGTGTGTGTGTGTGTGTGTGTGTGTGTGTGTGTGTGTGTGCGTGTATCTTTGTCAGGTAGTTAGCAATGATGCAAAGTCATTGTTTGTGAGTCTGATAGGAGGGAGGGGTCGCTGAGCTGAGAGTTGGACCGTGGATAAAGTGTGCAAACAATTTCAAAATAGATTTAGTCTGTGGTCGTTGCAAACACTTGTGTGTTTTTGTCACTGTGTCGAAGCATTGCTGTCCATGTGCATCTTCAGATATCGTAAACAGAGTGTGTGTCGGATGGCAGGAAAAATGGTGAAGGTGAGGCAAAACTGGGAGTGAGACCAAAAAGGAGGGGAAAAAAGGATAGTGAGCTTTCAAAACCAGAATGATGTGGTGTGATGCGGTGGGAAGTTTGGAGGTGTTGAGCACTCCTCCTCAGCATGGATATTTAATGGCCTGAGACCCCAACAAGGCCTGAAGATTCTTCCCTCTCCCTCCCTCTCCACCCTACATCCTTCTGGTTCTCCACCCCCTACATTGTGATGAGGAGAGAAAGCTTCCCTTCTTTGCACAGAGTCAATGTATATGGCAGGAGCTTAGAATCATCAAGGAGAATATTAGAGGAGGAACCACTGAACCGTAAGTCAAAGTCAAGATGGTAGAATTTCATGTATGAACTACTTTCTTTTTATCAGAGTTTTACATTCTATCATGAGCATTTTCAAATTGTTTTGTCAGTTAATAAGTGTATGATGATATGGAAATAATTCAATGTCATGATTTGCTTACACTGTTTAATTCTGACAACAACAAAGATACTAATTGAGAATAGTAGCATGTGTAGCATGATAATAAATGTTCCTGATAAACACAAGCCTGCTCTGTTCTTTCATTGCTGCCACACTTTATAAGGCATGCAGTCCAAATCGCGAGGAAGAAAATATGCGAATTCCTTGTTTGCTAAAGGACATTTTAACACCTTCCAGAAAAAAAATGTGTTTTGTGTAAACATACTCACACAGTTACTCTGTTTACATGGCCAGATAATGTTTGGTGCAACACTAAAGCTGGTATGAAACTTTCCAAGGACATCAAAATATCACACTTGAGGAAAAGGAGAAAATATACTTGGGCTCATCACAGTGCTTGGTAACATTTATACATGCGTAAAAAAGTGTAAACAAGGTTACCCAGTCCAGTCAAAACCAAACGAGAAATGAAAAACACTGAACCATTTCATTCTAAAAAAAGGAATCTATTTCATCTGTTCTGTGTGTACTGGGGNCAGAACTCATTCAGCTTTCACATTTTTGTAGCTTTGTATTATGATGAGGATGTTCGATGATACACAGTATGCGCTACCTAATGTGTGTATGTTTTCACAGTGTGTATGACTTATGACTAATTCCCTCCGTCAGGCAAATATTGGCAAACACGTACTTATTCAATGTTTCTTTTTTTCAGTTAATCTTTGCTATTATGAGACAAAAGAGACATCAGCATTTCAGTGTCATGGACTGTTGCATGACAGATAGACTAAAAAGGAATTATTTTCATTTTTAGATATTTTTTCATTAACATACATCTTAATTTGCATAGAATAATACAATTTCTCTCTTGATCAAAAGGTAAACAGTTACATCATGACAGTCTGAACACAATATATAATAAAGAATAAATGTATCTTTATATCTTTCCTTTTTCCATCCTCCACTAAAGATAAGAAAAAAATTTAAAGAATTTTTCACAGACTATAATTTTCACAGGGAGGAGATGCAGTGAATGCAACGCATGTGCAAGAGCATGCAGTGGGCAGGTGTGTGCTGACAGAGGTGACTGTTTTCACTCTCCATATTTTTACACATACTGTAACCACAACACTCTCATATTAAAAGCATGCACACACATGCAACTCACTCAGACACCCTATTTTTTTTCTTTTATTTCACGCAGAATCTGGAGAGTAAAGATGCTGCAACTCTGTATTCCTAAATATGCATTTGTTTGTGTGGATTCACACACGCACATGCATGCATCATGCTGCTGAATAGGTATTGTTTTCCCCTGCACCACTGATCAGGCAGTGTGGCAGAGGGCTAAAAGAGAAGATAATGCGGATCTAATGAGTAGGTCGGCCAGCAAGATTGAGAACTGTAACAGAGCAGTAATGTGAGAAGATGGGCCCATGTCGCCTTGAGGGATTAGGGTCTTGAGCTGCAGTAGATGGGAGACCCCAGCAAGGCTCCATCCTTCCACCTCTTCCCACCTTATACCTTTCCTTCCCCCTCCTAAATAATTCTTCTCACTGGATGTATGGACTCTTGCCTGCAGCCCGACACGCCCGCCTGGGAGTAATTGATTTCTTCTGAGCTCCCTATTGTGGTGGTGGAGGTGATGGTGGAGGAATGGGAGAAAGAAGCTCTTAGTCTTTCTATGTTTTTAGCACACGTACACAGTACATGGTAGTGATGCATGGGAGAATTACACCTGGATTGAGGGAATACTTCAAGTAAGACTTGAATCCGGGGCAGGCTTGAATTTAATGCCTTTTAACCAAATCAATGTCCCTATATGTGGGGAATGGTTGTAAGAGAAAGGCAGACTTTACATTAGGGTCAGATATATGTTCTGAGGTCATGCTTGTAGTCATTAGTGGCTGAACTGTACATTAGAACAGTGAGTGTTTTTATCCATGCAGAAAGTTTTAATCAGATAATTAATTCCGCTTTAGAGACAACACACTGCAAGAAAAGGGAAAAAAATGCAAATGACCTGCACTTAACACTCCAACCAAATGAAAAAGGTTTTGGAAAATGACAGAACTAAACCTTTATCTTAACTTTGATCTGTATAGAAAGGCGTTTTCTTATGTTTAAATGAGAACATACAGTATAATGTAGATATGGTATGATATGCATGCTTGACAGATGATGGATGTGTGTTTGAACTCTCATACCTCTATAGACTTGATGGTAGCATGTGAGAGCATTGGTCAGGGTTGACAGTGAGTTTGCATTGCCGGGCTGTGCAAGTGGGGTGATCATGTCTTAGCGTTAAAATTCAAATATGCTGTGAAAATACAAACTCTTATGTCAGGGATCAAGGACTTGTCTGGTTTCAACACAATCACTTCAGTGTGCATACTTCTCTCATAAATAAAAGAGAAGTGCTCCACTTTATATCACTGTGTTTTAATTATTAAGATAGAACCACAGAGGTTATCTCGCTGTTCTCTGCTTGCAACTAGAGACAGGAAAAATTAAAATTTTTGCCAGCACGGTGCTTAGAGAACAACACTGCAAGGTGGCACAACAAAAGGACAAAAGGATTTACTGTAAAGGCTGAACTACTATGCTTCACAGACGCACTGAAAAGTGTGTAATATCTGCATAGGCCCAAAATACAAAGCAATTTGATAATAAATGCACAAAAAAGGCAAAATTACAACAACTTATAGATTCTTACATTTTTGGCTTTTAGAATTTCAATGTGTCATCGTTTTGCATAATGATAAACTCCAATGCATCACAACAAGTTATAAATGTTGCTTTTAACGCTAAAATAATTATACATCTATCTAGGGTTTTTTATCATCACAACTGTCACAAAAATGTAATACTACAAAACTGTATCATTACATCATGGACTCTCACAACAAAAAACTCATTCAGCCTAATATTCCCCAAGAATTTTTCCCTTTTCAACTTCACAATCAGTCATTATTGGTTAGGATAAAGAGTAAATACACATGATCTACCTTAAATGATAAATACATGGTCAGATGTTGACTTCAAGTTGTGTAGGAAATAAATAATTTCTGTGCCTTAACTGTGACATGTAGGCTACTCACGTGTTTTCTTGTGAGATAAAAAGAAAAAAACAAGTGATGACATTTCTGTATCTCTCATAGATTATAACAAAACCATTTTGCTTAATAAAAGCTTGAATGCAATGAAAATAATATTTAAAAATTAGCATCCAGTATTTGGTTTTCCCTATAAATCTGACTGTGCTGAAATTATAGAATGCCGCAAATGCACCAAAATATATTTTTTCTCCTGAGTGATGCCGTGGCGAGAAATTTACTAGTTATACTGTGAGCCACAGGTGACTAGATAGATTCATCATGATGAGCGAGGCTACATAAAGTGAATTATCATTATGGTGAACCCCCACATGCGCGCTGTAAAGGCGGTGAGCAGTATAAAAAACAAATGTTAGGTGAGGCACATTTCTTCCCTCATTAATTTTACAGGGGGACACTTATTTGTGTTCCTACTGTTCATTAGTCAGGTGAGGCTGACATGGTGGGCCACCATAGTCGGATATGTTTGTAACCAGGCAGAGAGGAGGTGTGTGTCTGTGCTATAAGTGTATTACATACTGCCTGTTGCCAAAGAAGGAAGGCGTTTAGGAAAAATGGTGAAGGAGAGAAGGGGTTGGGGGCCAGGAGAGGAGAAGGGGGAGGTGGTTTTGTGGTAGTTTCATCCACATCGATTGCCTCTTTTTAATCGGGCATAACAAATATAACTTCCCTTGAATTGAATTCCCGGGGTAAACCGTTATAAAACTAACCTTGTTATATTTATTGACAGGACATTGAAATAAATATTAGAGCCATATGGAACGGTGGAGTGTGGGATGGGGGGCGGGTTCCAATCCATTGATTTTTGTAAAAAAAAATACCATAGTAGTCATCTAACAAAGCAAACCTCCACTGCACCTCTCCCTGCCTCCCTTTTTCTTTTCCATCCCCCCCTACTCACTCTCCTTAGCATATTAGGTGGAGAATAATGTGAAAAAATGCTTAGCACACGGGAACAAGGCCGGTGTGTGCAGACGTGGGAGTGGGTCCCCCGGGGGTGCAGTGGAGCCCCTATCCCATAAATCCCGGCTCTGGTGCAAACAATCAATTTTCAATTTTAATTATTTACCATGGCCTGCTGGACAGAGGCATTTATTTTCCAGCTCTGTCCGGATTAAAAATTAAAAATTAGGAGATTAATATTTGGCAGAGTAGGCAGAAAAACAAAAAGAGACCCTCTCAAAAAATTCCTTATCATCTTTCTCCCCTCATGCAACTGGCAAAGGTTAGTGATAGCCGAATGAGTCAATCAATAACTTCATAAATTTCCATGGACTTTCACTGCCTTGCCCCGGCCACCCTTGCACCCATTGTGATTTTTGTTGGGCTCCATCTGTTGGGGGGCTGGCAATATTGAGCCTGAATGTGCGGGTAGAATCTAGTGAAAATGTGCTGTTCAGCACTTTCTGTCTGTTTTTGGCCTCCACTCTCACTGGCGTTTCAATATTTCATCTGTAAATTTAATTACATAACCTGGAGCAATACAGCCAAGGTATCCCCTGTCAAGCTCTCATTCACACAGAGCTGCTATTATAAGTGGCAACCTGTAATAAACAACACTGTAGGGCCTGCTACACATTGTTCAGGAAAACCAAATAAGATTCTTGACAGAAAACATATGTTTGAATAGCCCTTTTTTAAAGATCTCCAACAGATGTGACACATTCGACAGTGTNTAACTAAGCCATTCAGCTTAAGATAAATTATATATCCATCTTTAATTAACAAAAACAATTAAGCGCCCATGCTCCACATCTCTAGCTCCATTGTGTAGGAGTGAAAAGCAACACACCTACCCTTTATTGTCACACTTTTCACAATGATGTATCCTGCAGTCTATATAGGAGGGGCTCTAATGTGCCCATAAATTTCAGCACACTGAGCGTACCAGCCTCTCTGGAGTGAAGGCTTTAATGCCGATCAATGTGGCGCTGCTGATGATCTCATACACGTGCTTGGCATTTGTTGTAAACGTTTTGTGTATTAAAATGTTTACTTCATATGACACCGTTAGCTGTCATCTTCTGGAATAACCTCTCTTTCTCCTAGTATCATTGAGCCACATCGAAGCAACATGCTATTTGTTTTTGTGGGAACATGTTTGCGGAAGTCCAACAACAGTCAAGAAAGGCAAGATTGAACTGTCTCTGGCAAGAGGGGAGAAGCGCTGTGAGTCATCAAGCCATGTTATCACTTCTTAGATTCAATTCTTTTCACTCTGTCCCTTTTCGGCCACAGTGGGATTCATACATGCATTAATTCAAAAATATTCTGGTGTATTTGAATAGGAGGAAGATTTCATTTACAGAACAATGTTTTGTTAAGGCCAAGAGAAGGATGTGTAGATGAAACCATATGATAACTATTCATCTGATAATAACAAGTAAAAACCACAGGAATTTTTAAAAGGCAAACAGGACACATTGGGAGAGAGGCTTATCATCCTCTCTGGCCAGAATAATCCTTTAAGTGCAGTGAAACAATAAATCTTTATGAATCAATGTTTGACACTCTGAATATCAAACTTGGTTGGTTCATATTCAGGATATCAGGATACAACTGGGGGCATTTGATGGGTATCGCCCTGACACAACAAGTTTGTATCCTGCATGTTCTTTCAAAATCTCTCACTTGGTCAGAAAAAAGGGAAAGTCAAAGACAGCACTTTAAAGCAACTAATGGAAAAGAGGCTATAATGCTCATGATTATATTTTGTTTTAATTCTTGAAGGACAGAAAAAAAAGATTTTTGATTTTGATAAAAACATATGTCCAGAAGTCAGCTCAGCCAAATGAGTAGGTTATATTATAATTCATAACGGAGGAAGAAACGGCTAGCCTCTGGCTGTGTGAGTAGCTGCAGACAGGTAGACATAGAGAGGAACAAAGATACAAATAACTGTCAAGGCGCTGAAAGAGGAAAAAGGAGGCGATGGAGGCAGTTCGGGAGATCTGAGCAGCAAAGAGACCGAGAGACAGAGGGAGACAGAGGGTGTTTTAGTTCAGAGCAGAGTGTTGTTATTTATCTGGTGGCTGCTAAACAAATAAGGAGAGTCCCAGTTCTATGATTGTCTCAGTGGGGTGCTGTCAGCTTTAGGTACGTATCTTCCCTCAACATGCAACAAACTCAACGCTCCAGCTGCGCTCTGCTTTCTCAACACGTTCGTCAAAGATTCTCCAAATGTTTTTGTTTTTGCCTTTTTAAATTCCCCATTGTCCTTCACATTGCTCGAGTATTTCCTAAGCGGTGTTCCTGTATCTTCCCCACGGCACACACAAAAATAAAAGATGACAGACCCTCTTCAATGTAAATTAAACCTTTAATCAGCATTTCTTTTTAATTAATGTTTTTATTTGCTGTATTCAGAAATGCTCTCTCATCCCTTATGTAATATACACTATGATGTGAACATAAAATGAAGATTTCTATTTCTTAGTAATGATAAGATTCTTCAAAAAAGAATTATAGAAAGTATTTTTTGTTTTATTAAACATTGACTAAAAGACTGTTTCATGCCATTAACATATAAGTTTAACCACCAAACTTTATCTGCAGTCTTAAACACTTTAATCATAAAACAAGGCCCATGGCTTGATACTGATGATAATTCATCTTCCAACACATCTTGTAGGAAGGATGATTGAAACTCAAACACCCACAACTCTAGCTCTGTGTCAATACTGCTTACTGTAGCTCTACTTGCACTTCATCAAGGCCCGATCTAACGCCTTAAAGTGGACCCCCTATTGCACTGAAACCTCTGACCTTTAGCCAGGACTGGGGCCCCTGACACCTGTGTGGCTATAGGAAACAGAGGTGAAAGCGGAGGTGGAGAAAGCTTGACCTCACTTTATGCCTCCCTCAGAAGTGTCTGGCCGCAACTCAGGTCAAGAGTTTGACCTTTGGGCCAGGGGGGGTTATTGAGAGCTGTTGACCCCAGCGACAGGCCACTTGACCCTGCTTACCCTTGGTCTTAGGGAGCTTTCATTGGTCCAGGAGCCTGTGGCTATGGCCCACCCTTCCACCACAAGCCCAGAGTAAGAAATGGTCAGGGCTGAACAAACGAGGTCAGGGCAGCAGTGCGGGGAGATTTATGTCCCTCTGAAGCTCCAACAGCCTTCTGGCTCTGAGACCATCCTGAAAGCTACGGATTGTATGCTGCTGATGAATGATGGATTTGTACAACGCCTCTATGTTGTTTTTGCAGTTTGACATGGTATAGACCTTGCTGCAAAGAAGAGGTTAAGGTGTGAAAAGAGGGTGTAATGTCCTTGTCAGATGCTGAACATTGAGATATCTTTCTCCAGCCTTAAAGAGAGCAACCAACACAACATTAGTCTTGACATCGCAATACCAACAAGATGAAACATTTTTAAGAACAAGAACATAGTTTTAAATCTGTTATAGACAGATGAGACACATGAGTCCAAACCGAGAACTGGGTGAAAAACAAAACTATTTCTCTCACAGCTTTACTCTAATTGTTGCCAGCTTCAACCTTGCTTTCTTACGATTGCTTTTTAGGTCACTGGGGAGGAAGAATAGAGCGCAAAGATAATGACCTCACAGCACTGATCATGCCAACTTTCCACCAGCAACAAAGTAACAATAAGTCACCTTGCAACACTGAAGCTTACTAATTCTCTCTCATTCTTCCTTGAGCTCCATAACATATAAATAAATAAGTGCTGAACACACATATCAATCTATCTCCCTCTCGCTTTGCACAGCCCTCTTTTAAAGCGGTGCTGTGGGCTTTTACCCAAATGGCGCCAGGGCCACTGGTATCATTTATAACGGGACGGCAGCGCTAATGCAGCGCGTGGTTCAGCCAGGATGTTTTATTCATGCTGTTTTATTATTAGGGCTCCACTTAAAAAGGTGAGGCGCTCTCTTCTCCTCTGGCCGCCTCTTGCCGAAGCTGACTGAGGCGCGAGCTTTATCTATCACCCTGACAAGAGCGTCTTCCCTGGGAAGTCTTTCAGAAAACTTCAAACAGCCTCACTATTGATTTCTCCCCCTCTCCACCTGGGCACCGGCATACATCTTCCCCCCACTGAGCAGGGAGACAGAGCGGGTGGAGGGAGGTGGTAGTGGAAGTAGAAAGAGAAGTAAGGGAGAAAAAAGGATGGGAAGTAAAAGAGACTCACAGAGATAAAAGGAGAAGAGAAGAAGCCTGGCCACTGCATAACAATATGAGTGACCTCACTTTGCTTCATTGCTCAAATTCCTGTAAGATGCAGGTAACTGTGGCTGGCAAGCAGACAAGCACAGTGATTACAGAATCCACACCAATGCCAATTATGCATTCAAACAACACTTTGAGACACACAAGTGATTCAAACACAAAGATCACATGCAGCTTGTGCATACATAGCCAAGTGATTGTTGGCAAAGCCTTTGTAGACAATCAAAGATTCATGGCAATGAAAGTGACACCTTAAAACAGAACAGTGTTTGAATTCTACCAACACTAAGGCACTTTTTTTCACTACAAGGGGAACACAGGGAGGCAGCTAGTAAATCTTGAATTAATAATACCAACATAATATTGCCCCTTGATACCTTTTTCAAGTAGCTTCTTTAAAATAACTGTCTTGTGTCTTTACTTTCACCAGCACACAAAGAGGAAAGGGAGAAGCAGGAACTCAGGCAGATGCTGTGCAACAGTAGACTAAAAAAAGACAACTTAATATATTTTTCTGCAGAGGACTTTCATCCCTGCTGTATCTTTATGTTCCGTTTAAACAGGCCATTTAAAAAAAGAAAATAAAGAAAGAAAAGGAAAGAAAAGGTGCCTCATTATTCCCACTCATCAACGTCTCATCTTGATAACAAACATAGACAACATGATTTGAGGCTATTTGATGATGGGATTTATTACCTTGCTCATTTGTTGCAGGAATAAAAGGCTCTCTGATCAATGGAGATATGATTTAATGAGCTGTTAATGATTTATCTGCAGAGGGTTAATAAGAAACGATGGGCCTATGAACTGTTCCAAAGTGCAGCCATATTTAAAGATTGTTTAGTACCACACACTCCTTAAGAGCACGCATTAATTACATATTAGATTTTATCTGATAAGAAAGCCATTATGACATATTAGTAAGTCAAACCTCTGCAATTATCAACTTCATCAATTGAAATCCTGGCAGATAACAGATAACACCCTTTCTGACAATCGCTCAAGCTCCACTAAAATCTTTAACTGGGATATTTCTTTATCTAATAATTTCCCATTCTGCTATTAATCCATTTACTTGGGTGGCAAATATATATTTCAAAGACCTTATTTTTTCAGGGGTGTGAGTTTTCTATTGTTGTAACAACCCCCTGGCATTCTAACACAGTATGAAATCAATAGCACAAGGCCCCACAGGAGAAGCAAGGAGGAAGCCATTGATTGACACGTTACTCTCATGTCAAACAGAACAACATGGCATGGCAGCAACCACCTGCCGTCTGCTCCACCTGCCGTTCTCACCTCTTTACCAGGCTCCACTGGATAAATGCTGCATTGCAAGACCATGCGCTTTCTGGGTGTTCATCAAAAGAAAAAGTCGACTTTAAAAACACTGTGTGAACTGTCAGATTTAATTGTCATGTTTTAGCTTACATCCTAATCAGCAGTGCTGAAAGTCTCAAAGCAAAGAAAACCATCACAAACTCTGTCTTGTAGCAAACATCTTTATTGCCTCACAGTTTTTCTGGATCCCCAATGGATCCATCTGTGCAGCAACATTCTACTGGAGGTGAAACAAAGGGAAATTTACTTTGTTTTTTTTGTGTGTTCACTCAAACATCATCTACCCCGATCATATAGCCTCCAGCCATCTCACCCCGACCAAGGAGGCTTGTTTTCCTTTGCAACAGGGCTCACTTCTCTCTTTAATTCCATTGATTCTCGTTTGCACTTTGGTTTGAGAGAGAGGAAGTGCACCTGAGTGTTTACCCATGCTGCGATGTTTGCAGTGCCTGGTGTTGGGTGCCCTCAAAGAAGCATAAATTAGCACCCTCTACAATGGCGCCCTGAAGCAACCTCCTGGTGCGCAACATCAATATGGAGCGAGAAGCAAGCTGCGAGCATGTACTATCAGAGGCCAAATGGTTGGAAGGAGATGCCACTGTTCAGCAAATGTTAGTCAATGTTCCACCATCAGCATCTCTTGTACATTTTCACTGAGGGACACTTTCAGAGATGGACACACAAGGGTCGGTGCATGCACACAGTAGATATGGTATTTCAGTCAGTCTGAAGCCTAAATGTTTCATTTTTGCAATTTCAATCAATAACCTAACTAACGAAAAATAAATTGTTAGCTGTAGCATCCCCTTCAAAATACATAACAAATTATATTTTTTAAATCAAGAAGTATGACCACATTTGGTAAAACCTGAAATTTTCTGAGTGAGAGGAACAAATGATGCTGCATGTTTTGAAAGCAGACTTGTGGAATTTAGGAATTTACAGCAAAGCACAAACTAGACATTATGCTGCAGTGTGTAAAAGATGCCAAAAAAAATACTTTGATAATAGTAACTAATAATGCTAATACTAATCGAACCTGATCTAAACTTTCCAACTTTAACAAATGCACACTACCCATCTTAACAACCAAGATTTAAAGGTAGTACAGAGGATTTTCCAGGTCTGCGACGGTTGGAATAAATTTCTAATGGTACATGTGCATGAGACCGCCTACACCCCCGCCTATTCTCCTATGAAACGCCTCCCCCTATTACGCCAAAAGTAGAGAGGTTGAATGATGTACCAACGATAAATATTTAACGACATGCAGCAGCTATCTATTGGCTATTGTTTTTTGGGCCCCACCATGTCCAAACTCACTATTTCTTTTTACCTTTTTTTGTTATTCACAAGTACGGGGCTGCTACGTACATATCTCTCCATTAGGTTTTAGCAAAGATTAAAATTTTGTCAAAAATGAAAAATCCTCTGTACCACCTTTAAAGTGCTGTCAACTTTACCTTCAATTCTGAAAATGAAATGGATTTAAATTAAATGAAAATTCTAAAATTTTAATACGGGAATAATTAGTAATGATTCATAATAATGATCATTTAAAAAGGAAATGGACTAAATCCGTGGCAGCTTTCTAACCTTAAAATTATATTTTGCCAAATAAAATGGCATGTTTTACTATAAGGTAACTTTATTGTCCCAAGCAGGGAGAATAGTTTTGCAGCCAGGATGATGCACACTCAGAGCTATACAGACATAATACACAGATGTACAACAACAGACAATATCATAACATAACATAACATAACATAACATCACATCCACTGAAGACCTCAGAGCACTCGCGAGAAATTTCCCATTGCAAAAAAGCTATGCCTGCACACTACATCCAAACCAGATGAGTGAGTGAGTGAATGAATGAATGAATGAATGAATGAATGAATGAATGAATGAATGAATGAATGAGTGAATGAGTGAGTGAGTGAATATCTTATTTATCCCGGGGGGATACATGAGTCTGATGTAGCCTTTACATGCGATTTGTAGACTTTGATTTGGATGAAACACCCAGTAGTACAGTAGTGAGTTGGGTCACACACAACTTGGTATATGCAAAGCAGCCGTCTGATGTTTTTAAACCTATAAATAAATGAATTCAGATTGATCTGACTGCTTTAAATAATGGAATAGTAGCTATCTGTCCTCATGATGTAATTCAAAGATGCAAGATGCTGTGATATATGAAGATGAATTCATAGATGCATCAAATCATTGATAGGTGAACCATAATCATACAGAATTGAATCATGAGGCAAGTAAAGATTCACACCTCTTATGTGCGTGTGTGTATGTTGGGAATTTATATTTTATATCTCTGGATAAAACCCTTCAGTTGTGGATGTCTGTTGCTTGCAAAAAATGCATGACTCGATGAGTTGCCCCAGTGTATGTTTGTATACAGACATAATACCTATGAAAAATTTGTAGTTTTAAATCTCATCTTTGCATTTGGTTTGGTTATTTACAGCTGATTCAAAAAGCATGCTTGTGTCATCTGTGTTGATTAAGGGTGCTATGTAATTAGAAAAAAACAGTCAAGCCAAGACAACATGTCACATTTAATTTAATTCACATTTGACAATGACTCTGTCCATGTGATACAATCTAAGCATGACAAAGAGATAACAAAGCACACAGAAATTACTAAAACTGTACTGTTTTACTTTCATTTAAACCTGGAAAAACACCACATTAAGGCAACTGATTTACTGTAACACATCACAACTGAGCGTTTTTACCACAACTAAGTAAACATGGGAAAAAATTCAATGAGAAAAAATATTGGGTGGGGACAACTTAAAGGAGACATATCATGGAAAATCCACTTTTCTAGCCCTTAAAGTGACACACCACCATTTGGGCAAATATGCTCATTTTCCACCTCTCCTCAAGTTAAACAATTGAGTTTTACCTTTCCCCTATTCATTCATCCGCTCTCTGAGTCTGGCGACCCCATTTGTGGCTTTAGTTTAGCATGAATAATTGAATCGGATTAGACCATTAGCAATTAGCATTAAGTGCTAGTGGTCTAATCCGATTCAGTAACTGCAGTTTTTAAAGATTTGAGAGGCAAGTGTTCTTTGAAAACGGAACAGAAACTTTCACTGGAAGAATTCATACAAAAGAAAGACGTGTTTGCCTTACTACCAACCAGTATGTCACCCGGATCGATGGACTGATTGGTGAGTGCTCTATCCAATTGCGTACAAAGTCATTTGAACTATGCCCGTTGGTCCCGGCTCTTGTGCAGTAAAAAATACATGGCAGTTCCCAGACTAAGTAAATGACATGAATTTAGTCTGGCGAAAGCCAGGCTAGGTCTGTGGGGCTACAAGAAATTCAGACCAAAGCATTGCAGATCTACTTTATATAAGCCAAAGGTGAATTATTTATATGTGAAAAGGAAGGATTTAAAAGCATGACATGTATCCTTTAAGTTCAGGATGATCAGACAGAAGGGGACGTGTGACCAACCTGACTATGTATCTGATCTTGCTCCATTTATTTGGCATGTAAGATTATTCATGACTGTAAAGCGTAACTAACTTCAGCTAAATAGCATTGAATTGCAACAACATAACCATGAGGTAACCATGAGACATGATCCAACAGTTAAACGGAACAAAACCAATGACAACAAGTCAATGAATTAGAGTTAAGCAGTCTTATCCGTGAAGAGTTGTATGATTTATAATAGTTCTTGAAAGAGCTGTTTCCTTTTTTGTGCTGTTCCATAATGGACCTGACTGAAAAGATTTGATTCAATGGTGACAGCAGTCTCTCCTTTGCAGTGTTCGACAGATGAAGTTTCGAGAAAATATTTTGGTTGTCTGTTCTCCCTGTAGAGGCAGTATTCAGTCCTAATTTGATTTATTGTTCATACACTCAGTTATGCAACAGGTACCTGGCTAATGACAAATTCCAGGTCGGATATCTGTGTTGATACTGCTATTTGAAAGAAAAAAACATCTGCATGCCAGGACTATATTGTATTAGTATTGTAGGTACTACCCCCTTGTAGTACGTTCTGTACAAAAACTAAGTTATACAATCAAACTTAGCCAAGTGTAATTGAACATAAACAAACAGACAAACATCCATATGTTTCTTGTCCATAATAAATTCCTCTTCAACTTTGAATTTCCATTTGTGAATGTGCAAAAAGATGCATCTTTTTGGATGTAGACATCCTGAACATCCATACATGGAAAGTGTCATGTGATTGTTTTACCCTTAGACTAAACCACCTCTTCAAATGTCCTGTTGGGGCTCTCAATCCACCAATATAGATCAAACAAATTCCAGAAATGAAAGATTACCGGCTGTTACATATACAACCAGCAATATCTAACCGAGGGGTAATGTATTTGCTTGCCAAAAAATTGAAAATAAATGCCATGTAAGGTGAAAAACAAGGATAGTTGGACTATCATGCCTAAGGGTGTGCAAGACCTTTCTCTAGAGTGAGTGAGCTCCGCGGTATGAGGTAAACGCCTGCTGTCGTCTTGAAAATCAATTCCCCCTCTCTTCCTCTAAGTGGTCAATATTTTTTGTTTCTCACAGCAAGCTCTACTGTGGTCCTTTTAATTCAATGGGCCAATTAGAGATACCGTCATGTCTAATTCTGGCCACAGGGATGCTTGTTTGTGTTGTTACCTCATCCTTGATGGGCAAGTCGGGAGGGGCAGGGCGAGATAGTGAATGGCACATTCCGACCAGTTTAACTCGGACACCAGCTTGTCTTTGCAAGCACATCCCCCTTTATTTCTTCTTCACCCCTCCTTTTCTCTCTTCTTCCCGGAGTCAAGGACGAAAGCAATTGATGTGAAACTTTCAAAAATGAATTTGGCCATGTGTGTCACTTACAGAGTGGGAAGGAGGGGTAGCTGGGGCCAGGCCACCTCCACTCCACTGGGATCATTTGTTACTCAGCCCTGATTGGCCCTGACAAAACAATACCCTAAAAACTCACCAAAGTAAATTATAGTCCCGGTAAATGGCCGGTGAGGGTGGGGTGGGAAGGAAGGAAGGAAATGGCCGTTGGATGGGACAGGGCCTCCGAGCTACGCTGGCCCGCTGCCAGACGCAAAACAAAGTAATGTGCTTTTGATATTAATAACGGAGATGATATTGATCCGCACGGTGGCCAGAACCACTCCGCCTCCCTTTAGGGCGGGCTCCAGTGGAAATGAGGAGGTAGGTGGGTGGGAGGGAGGGAGGGAGGGAGGAATGGATGTTACAAGGAGGGGTGCTCCTTGAGGAACCAATACTATTCCCAGCTCTCTGCCTCTCATCCAGCTCCTCATGCACAACCTCATCCCTGCTGAAAGCCACTTTCCTGGGGGTCCATTCCATTTGTGTGTCTTTAATTATGTGAAATGGATTCCATGGGAAAAAGAGAAATGTCAGTGATGGTGGGCACTGACAGAAGGAGAGAAAAAAGACAGAGGTAAAGGGGTGATCAGTGGCTGTGTGCCCCCTTTCTCTGTTTGATTCACAATTCTGTCAGCAGCTGCATCCATCTCATTCCCTTCTTTAGATAGATTTCCTTTCCAATGGCTGCATCTGTGTGAGAATGTGGAGTAAAAAGCAATGAGGCAAAACAATGACGTGAAACAAGAAAGGTTTATGGAATCTTAGTTCAGCAGACATATAACCTGGAGGTCATAGATTTCTCCAGATTTTGGTGCCGATCTTTAATAGAGATCATTTCTAAGTGAAACTCTTCTCTAACTCAGCAACTCAAGCAGAAATGGCCTTGACAACTTCAGAAACTACGACTGAATCAGAGTTTAGAAGCTCAGTTTGTAAGTGTGTGTGTAACCTTCACGTTCATGCAAACATAATAAAGCCTGTAGTAAATAAGAATGGTTTCTGAAACATTAATTCGTAACATGCCTGGTTTGTGTGGCTCATATGCACCTCTTCGGCAAATCACTTACATTCAATTTAACTAATAAAAATGATTGAATAGTACTCCAGAAACTGGCCTTGCATGACAAGAAAAAAGGGATTCTCAATAAACTGAGGCATTTTTTTCTTCTGATTTACAAAGATCTACTTTGAGCTGCGCACTCAGGACACGTCTGTGTTTGTGACAAATAAGAAGAAAGCCAAAGATGGGAAATAAAGAGTGGAAAAGGACAGAAATCTTTCGATTACAATACAATCTGCAGTCATTCAACAAGACAACAATGGAAACAGCCAACTTGAGATTTGAACAATCGATTCAAGCACTGAAAAGCAAAAGCAGTAACATACAAATCACAAATTCCCAACAAACAGAAACATGTTCTTATACAAGTCCAGAGTGACCATGTGATGCTGTATGTTGGCTTAAATTTTTAGTATTTTTTTCTTACCCTTTGTTGTTTTTTTTAAATGAATTTATCAATTTATGAGAAAGCACTGATTCCTGTGAGGGGGATTTCTCTGACACACAAACACAATAATTCATGTGATATTTCCTTCTAGAAACTGTGATTCCAGGGAACTGTAACTGCAGAGCTGGTCAGACAGCGTTTATCTAGGTAATTTATATCACCCCTGACAAAGTGATATTATACAAGCTGAAAAATGACACTGCCTCAGGAGCTTTTCTGGAATGTGACATAACGGGATTCTCTATGAGCAGGGAATTACAAAGAAAGTTGTGCAATAGCATAAGCTCTGAAAGATACACAGCTTTAAAAGAGAGGGAGGGAAATTATAAATACAAAAAATTAGGCTAGAGATACAGGGACATAATAAATCTGGGTGAGTAACAGACAAAACATCCACATACACTGAATCCACAGACACTAGTGTATCTCCGGGTGGGGCCTCGGCTTTTTCTCATTGGTAAAGGCTTTCGCACTGGCAAGAGCAAGCTTCTTTCTCTCACCGTATTTACCATCTCTCTCTTTCTGCTTCAGTCTGTTTCTTTGCTCCCTCTGTTGTCACGGGGACAGAGGTGAGCCCTGACAAGCCAGGGCCAAGTATTTGCATGTAAAGAGCCTTCATTCTTTCGTCATATGCTTCCCTTCAGTTGCCAGAAACTAATGATACACACTGCGACATGTTTGCCAGGTTTTAAGGTGTTCATAGTTTTCAGCCCAGTGTTGGCCAGTGCATCACGCTGAGCTGTGATTAAAACACGGATGTGCATGTGAGCATCCACATAGATGCACAAATTTACATGAGTGTAAAATACTTGTAGTCTTGTGCATGCTAAAGTACATTTGTGCATTTCATTTACAGTACATCTATTT
>JAPMNP010677746.1:0-11814 GCA_029874935.1 Atherina boyeri | reverse complement strand
CCCCCGTGGTCTCCGTGACTTTCCTGGGTCATGATGGGAAGAGGTGACAATAGGTTTTCAAAACATGAAATTACAGCAGTCCATTAATTCCCACTGAATATATTGCTGAATAGTCAATGACTCAATCTTTTTTTTTCCATTTCTTTTCAATGGAATTCTACAAAGCCTAAAAGATGATGTAAAGCCATATTTGTTATCATGTCAGCTTCACTTACAGAGAAGATATTGCAAACAGAGGTGGAGGTGATGTGGATGAGCTAAAGGAGCAAAGGCTGAGAAGAGTTGAATGATAATGCATTTATTTATTCCATATATCATGAAAAGCACACATGAGCAGATGTAAAAATTATGTTTATAAATGTGGGCTGATAAATTGTGGGTAAAGCAATCTGTGAGTGTCTGTATGTAGCTTACTGATGGAATTATTAGCCATGCGTTAGCTTTGCCATAATCCCACACAGCTGCTGTCTGACCATTTTAAACTGCGATGTATGTCAGTTTGTAACATTTTCCATCAACCTTTTACAATCCACATTTATCTCATTTAAAAGCTACTTATCATGATTAGTAATGATTTTGCAGATTTTTGCATTCATGACAGCAAAGACATTTAGGTTAATTTCAAACAACATTTATTGCAAATAAATTGTAAAACAGGAGCAGGTCCCCAACATTTTCCCAACTTTACTTATGAAACACTCTATGCTCGTCTGATGAAACATGTTTTCAGCCTATTGCCACTTGACCTAAATACGCTTGTTTTATCTGTGCTGAAGGCAGGTAACTTAGAGTCCTGATGGGCCTGAATGCTTGCAGCAGTACTTGCTGCTGTTATGCCCGCTGTCTGTTCACTGCCATTTGACATTGGAGCAAAACTTAGGTAGGAGTTCAATCAAACAGCCCTGAAAACAAAAACTCAAAAAGAACTTCACAACTTGAGGTTGTAGTGTTTGTTTACATGATCATGACAGATTACCAAACAAAACAGGTGGAGACTTATCCGTCTTTTAGCAGCAGTTTATTGTGCTATTTGTGCCACATTTATTTACTTCAGTTGGTCAGTTTTTTTTAGTGAAGCCAGTTATAGTAACACCACATCTCTTGTCCTCTGCAGATTATTAGAAAAACTTATTCTAATTAATTATTTATAAAAAAAATTATATAGTACATTACTTTGTACTAGGATATTGTAAACATTTTCCCTCACCTATGTCTTATATTATGCAACACTGAAAATGACTGAGTAATGACAGAATAAACTAAATCTATACAACGTGACCAACAATACTGCCACAGAGTGGCTCAGATCAACTGTGTTCAGTGCAGGAATACATGGCAGCACCTCCTCTTTGCTGCCTACACTTAGAATTTTCTTGTAAATGGAAAATGCACACCACCTGCTACAGTAGAGCAAGCCAACAGCCTCTAAACCAGGCCTAGACACATCTCCTGGTCTTCTCAGTGTGTAGGCGGACAAACTCCTTTCCACTTGGTAACAGGCTGAATTATTCCCTACATATGTGTGAACTTCAGTGCTTCCCTACAAGAAATGTTTCTCTTATGCCTGCCTCTGATATCCTGTGGCAGAGAGAGTCATTTGAGAGCATTGAACTTAGTGTTTTTTTTTAAAAGAAAAAAAACATTAGTTATGTATGAACTCTTTTGAAGTTGACATGCCATCGATCTATTTTCTACAGTATAGCCGCTTTATCCTGTTCAGGGTTGGGTTTGGACTGGAGCCTATCACGGCTTGCACTAGGTGAAAAGCAGGGTACTACCTGGACAAGTCACCAGTCCATCACAGACACAAATATTTTCTTTGTGGTCAGCGGTCTTGAATAATGTGTTCACTCACTTTTACTCTGAAATCCTGCAAGACCAGAATGTGCAGATTTATCTAAAACTCTATGGATTACAGTTTTTCACAGTCAGTTTTGCAAAACTGTATGTGCATTTCTCAAAACAACCTATATCTGTGTCAATGAACATACCAGTAGCATCAGAATGGCAAGTCCTTGTGTCATTATGTATGAATAGGACAGTCAAATTGCTTGGTCATGTTGTAAACATAACAGTGTACTCTTGAGGGGAGATTCTGATGTAAACTACTGCTAAAGTTTTGATGACAGTTTTTGTAAATTCTAATTTACACTTTAGTGTACATGGGAGATTGATTGTAAGAGACTGGACAAGATTCAATTTTATGATTTTACTTTTAATGTCATTGCAATACAAAGTGGAAATTACTTAAGAAAAAACAAAACAAAAGTATAAATGTGAAAATAGGACAGCTTCCTTAGGGGAAACTGTGCATGCAGTGCTGTAGGAACTATAGTGCAGTCTTCCTACACCTTCTGACGTTCATGTCTGTTGGGAATCAATTTTCATCCAAATCACAATGAATATCTTCTCTTGCGATGCGCATAACCCTTGTAGGTCATTAGGGACTTTTTTGCCATTTCAGGTAATTTTTTTTATCATTTTTTTGGCCACAATTCTGATTGTGTTTTCCCATATGGGATGATTTTTTAAAAGAAAGTTTGTGTTGAAAAACTTTGAAATTCTAATTTGAATTTTTCTTATTAAAATTAAACAAACTGATTTTGATGCATTGTTAGTTTTTGTCTTTTTCGTTTTTTTTTTCATTTGTATTTTGCAGTGTCAGCTATTTAGTTTACTCCCTTCTCCGTTCATTGGTGGGACAAGGAAAGTAATCTCCCAAAAAAGTCTGAATAGAACTACAGATCATTTGAACCCTTTAAGTGTCTTGTTGATCCCATGATGTAACTGTTTTTTTTCCAAAACAAACAAACAATAGCAAGATTTTTTTATATGAAAATTCCATTTAAAGATAAGATCAAAACTAATACTTTTGTTAATTTCCAGTGCATCCAAGACTGATAAAAAAAATTAACCTAGATCTCCCAAAAAATCTGTTTAATGGAAAAAAACTATTTTTTTGTCTTTTTGTTTATTGTTTCATGATAGTGACATCATTTTTATAAATTGGAAATTTAAAGGGATAAAATAATTTGAATAGTTACACAGATAGCATATCTGATCAGGACTACAGTAGATTGAAAGATTTAAGATTTTTACATTTTTACATTTTCTGTAATGTTCATATAGAAGTTTTTGCATGAGGACTTTTTTGTCCTCTAATGACCCGAAAGGCTAGTAAATTGTAGCGATTTGTTTTATTTGGTTGCACACAAAGCTGTGAAAATGTATATGGTCTAACAAGAAGAAAATGAGTTATATGTCAATAAAAAATACCCCGACAATCCAAACATCAGTCTGTTTTATCTCAGTTTCATACAAATGTCTTTAAACAAGACTGCAGCTCATCAGTGCTGATAAAAGATAAAATTTGAAACTGCAATGAAGGCAGCAATAAATCTTTCTAGCTCATTATTATTAGTTGGTCTTAATGGATATAATATTGACAAATATCAATCGTCCTGAGTAGTACACAAGGTAGTGATGCATTTAGGTTTGAGTGGTTTCTCTTTGAAAATACACAATGAAAATTATGATTAATGCACCACTGTTGCGATTATTTTGTGTCCTCTACTGACATGTTTCAAACTCACCTCAAAACTGAGACAAATATTGANNTTGAACTGTGTTTTTTTTTTTTTTTTTTTGTTCTCATATATCCCTATTCAACATCACGGTCGTGCTCCCACCATTAACCACAATGCAACCTGATGAAGGACAAATTCACAAGGGGAGCAGGAGACAGACAAAGGGGTGCATAAATGAAAACAGATCCAAACAAAGGACAGAGGAAGGGCATGACAAATAGATTATAAGAAAACATCAGTGCTACTAAAAAAGTGTACTTAAACAAAACTGGTAGATGTTAGAACATTCATCATTATGGGTCTGCTCACATGATATTTCATCTTGACAAGAGTCAAAGACAGATGAGGCAAATGTGGAAGTGTTACATGCTTTTGTCTGTTTGAACCTGATCTGAGGCAATAGTGAGATCGAGTTTTTCCACCCTCTTAAAAAGGACACTTTGCTATAATACAGACAGATGGCCTGATATCATCCATCCTGACTGGTTTTTGTTCCCTGCATTTGCTTCCACATGCCCACCCCTACATTGGACTGACAGGGCCCTGGTGCTTGCCATCTGCTTGCCATGTTTGGCACCAGAGCATGGATTTCCTGTTTGAGATCTCTCCTGTTGGGGCCACCATTCATTAATCATTCTGACACTCTTGTCATATAAATAACTTATCACCTAACATCTAATCAGTTAAACATAATGTTCACATCTCCATTAGCATGACATTCTTACCACTGACATTTATACTCACAAAGGAAACTCATTTCAAAACGTTTTCCTCCCAAACTGTGATTGTCAATCTCCTGTAAAAGCTGAGATATTACTGAATCAAGACTGAGAAGTTGTCAGGATTTTTCTTTGTTGATGCTTCCCTTCTGATTTTTTTTTGGCAGATCCCAACAGAGTTCAATCACAAGCAGCCATCCAGCCGGCAAAAGACATTTCACTTAAGTCATTCAACTGTAACCAAAATCTAATCTGTCTGTTTAATTTTACAAAGCTCCTTTCTACAGGACCTCCTCAAGAGAGGGTTGCCCACGAGTCTTCAAGGCTTATTGCATCTGACATTTAAATACCCCATATGAACATCATTCTCAGTCATTTTCAAGGCTGTCATGAACAACATTTCTGCATATGAAAAGTCTTACAGGACATGTTTCACAAAAAAAAAACGCCATTCATTTCTTTGACGAGTCCTAAATGGTTGCAAATTGAGAAAATAATCATGCACAAGGCCGTCAGTGTCTTCAAAATCACTAAACATGAAAACTGATAACTGATTGAATGTAATTTCATTTAAATAATGCTCAGAAAATCTAACATTGTCTAGGAATTAGTATTTATGTTTCCGATGGCAGAAGAAAATACGTTACCCATTTTAGCACAACAGCAATACACATTTTTTTTACATACAAGTTTTGTGTACCTTTTGATTATCTCCACACTTATTAATTCATTGATTAGCGCCATTCAAAACTTAGTCTGTATAATACACTTTTTATGACATCACACAGCATAGTTGTTTTCACTTCTCAGCACTTTAATTTGCACCTAATTTGCTTTTTTTCCTCCTACTAATTTCATGCACAATTTACCAGTTGTATTATCCACCTCTATTTTACACTTTCTTTGACTCAACTTCCAAATCACTCTTGGATTCCTTCCAAGATGAAATATGATCATTTCATATTCTGTAGAGATGAGTAAAAGCCCCAGAGCACCAGCTTCCTCTGTGCTGACAGCAAGACTAATTCGCAGTGAAAGCAAATATATCTTAATGGAAAATAATCAGTAGACATCTAAATGCCATTCTAATGATACTCTTGGTTGTTCCTACTTTTGAATTAAGTCTTGCACAATTTCCTGTTATGCCAGTGGATAGAAGTGTTTGATCATAGAGTACAATTAAGCACATAAAACAGGATGTACAAGTTTCAGAGCAGCAAATGAGTCAGCTGCTATGTCAGAAGCAAGACGTACTGATTGTAGAAACGTATTTTGCCTATTTACTCGAAGAATAGCATTATATTAAAAGAAATGAGGAAACCGAAAACATCAACACGCTAATAGCCGTCACAACATCGGAGATGATTGCAAATCCAGTGCACCCAGTTTCATACACTTAACCCAGATATGTTACAGTATAAACCTCAACAGAGAGAGGCACAGGCATTGACTGTTGCTGTGTTACCTTGACCCCATGCCAGACAATCAAGGGCAACGGCCAAATGCCCCCACAGGAAGGCCAACACCCAGTGCTGCCACCCACACATGTGACACTCCTAAGCAACAGTCATCTCAATGACGCATTGGAGACTGGACTAAACAGCACCTGGTACCAATGATGCTCTAAAAGGGCTAAATACCCTGCGGTACTTTTTTAGCACTAAGTACATTCTGTACAAGGTAAGATTAATCTTTCATAGCCTACCTATAAAAGATGACTTATGTATGACTGGATAAAATAAAGAACTCAATTCACTATTAACATCCACTTTATAGCGCAGGATGAGGAGCTTAGAGCTGAATTTGAACTTTTTACTAGCTGGAGAGAAGAAGCAAGAAGTAATACTGTCTTTACTATTTTGAGAGAGGTCCCATCTGTAAGGCAAGGCAAGGCAAGTTTATTTGTATAGCACAATTCATGTTACAAAACAATTCAAAGTGCTTCACATAAAACATTAAAGCATTACAGTGGGGTGCAGAAGAAGCATTAAAAAGTAATAGAATAAAAAGCATAATTTCAAATTAAAAACAAGCATAAACTGCATTGAAAAAAAGATATTGCCTTCATAACATCACTCACCCATGTGTGGAATCCAGTTTTGCAGCTTTGGGTTTTGTATTTTGGCTGTCACTATCTTGCTTCTTTGATTGGTTGTACAGTTAAAAAGGTGCCTTTAACACCTGCAGGGCGATGCTCAGGATATTTTTATGACTTTCAATTTTCTGCCTTTTTTTCTTGGTGAATTCTCTCTCCTTCCTGAGTGGATGGTTGTCTTCTGCAGCTTTGTGCAGGTCATCATTATAAAGTGCAGTGCCCTCATGAACAGTGTCTCCAGATTGCTCTGTTTATCTGCTCATAGCATAGTAGTCTTCAAGAATCGTTCACCAGGCCTCTTGAAGAACTTTGTAAAGCTTTTGTTTGGATGTTGACTGCTTTTTGTTTTGTTCTGTCAAGATGATCACTGCGTTAATAATGTTGAGGTCTGGTCTCTGGGGAGGGTTCACCACTCCATCGGACCTGTTGCAACTAATTTTCAGTCTACTTCTTGTGTGATTTTGCCTTTTCTTCTTATTTCTTTTCTTGGGAATGACTTTTTGTCAGTCACCCTTCCAAGGAGACCATTTCTGGTGAAGCATTAGTGAACAGTAGGTGGATAAACTGAGTCCAGATACATTTTTCAGGTCCGGTTTTGGGTCTTTGCTGGATTAATCTAATAATTTTTTAGAACATTACGTTTAGATGCTGTTCATTAACATGCATGTGTCAAGTATGTTAAACAAAACAACAACAAAAAAAATGTATCTCTGAAAGTGGTGAGGTACAAAGACAACAGTAAATATGTCCAATCTTAAAGGACTTTTAGAATATCTATAGGACGATTTCTCAAGTCCGCTTTACAAATTCTGTGTCTGTGGAATCAAAATATAAAGAAAACATGGGTGGCTTAAGACTTTTATATTGTCTTCTAAATCATCCATATGTGCAACCAACCTCATAAAGTGTAAACATAAAGTGTCATTTTGGAATCTGCAGGATTATGATAAAACACCTATTTACCTGCAGAGGCACAAAGAAGCACAGCGGAGGGTTTGGGAGCATGATGGGAAGAGAGGGAGCCCAGAGCCATCCAATGCCTGCCAGATGAGGAGCGACAAGCTGTCTTAGACGTACTTGAGCAAAAAGGGTCCTCTTTACATAAAACAGCATGAGGTTGATAAAGATTTCCAAAACCCCTGAAAGAGCAAAAATTATTTGACTATTTTATCCATAAGAAAGTTACAACACAGTCGATAAGTTAGCATACTATCTTATTCCCGTGTATCCTCTCTGCAGACTCTGAAGGAGGGGTGGAATACATGTAGAAGTAACCAAAGACCCCCTTTATGAAATTCCATTGCAGAAAGCCGAAACGGCTGAGAAAGACAATAGATGAGCTGGAGAAGAAAATCAAGGACAGGATGAAGTCCTGAAGAAATTGAAGGTCCTGGGTTTTCCTGGTCATGCAGCTCAGAAGACCCAGGACCTTCAATCCCTGCTGGATCTGCCTATTGAATTGCTTCTGCATATACATAGATTGTTAGATTATCAAGAAAAATAGATCATGACTCATGAGTATATATTCTTACTTTATAATTACAGTGATGGTGATTCTTACTTTATAATTACAGTGATGGTGTGCTGTCTGTGTATGATGGTTCCTGTCAAACATTCTGGTCAGTGCATGTCACTAACTGCATGACATTGGAGTCTAATGATTTTGCCTTCATTATACCACAAAAAACAGCTACAGCTTTTCATCTTTGTCTTATCATATTCAAACTTCTTAGGCCTACTGCTTATTTATTTTTTAAGTGTATAAGGAATAAAGACAATTTTAATGTCTCCTCAGCCGATGCTGAATATTCATCTTCGGGGCCCCCTAGTTACCCGAGGGCCCTATGCATTGGCATAGTCTGCATATAGCCCGAAATGACTGACTTCTCATTCTGCTGCTTTGTTTGAATTAAAGCTAACAAAGACTTTTACATAACCAACACAGATCAGCATTAGTTCCATATATTTCTATTTACTCCCACAGGGAGCAGGAATGTGGATCAGGATGTGAATATTAACCCCAGTCAGAGGAGCAGCTGGGGATGCTGTGAAAATCCCCAACCAGCATGACGGACAGAAAGACAAAGGTGCTGGTCTCTGTGGCACATTAGCTAGAGGCAGACCTCAATGAAAAAGTAGCAGCTGTGGAAGATAGACTCATCTTTGCTGTCAGAGTCATGGCAGTGGGCCATTAGTGGTGAAGTGCAGACAGGAGCAGCATCGCTGACAAGAAGTAACAAGGGACAAGCACAAGACGAAAGCTAGCGCTGGCTAATTATCCTAAGCTGCTAGCTAGAAAGGTGAGGAGGAAGAGAAGTATTCAAAGGCACAGGTTGCCACAAAAAAATAAATGGGTAGTTCGAGAGAGTAAAGACTATGAAAAGGCTTGTGCCTTGCTGTCTATATCTATAACTTGCTATATTAGAAGCCTCCCCTGCAGGCTGTAGATTTCATTTAAAATGAGACAGCTGTCAAGAGCCAAATAAATCACTGAACAGGGAAGCTTTTTTCATGCCATAATAAAACAGCAGGAATTCCCCTACTGGCTTTTCTCACTTCTATTGAAAGGTGGTATTCCTTAAAAAGTGTAGATGAACATTGCCAATCTTCATGAATTGATCCTTTGACGTATGGCACTGAAAGTGAACAAATCATGGTATTTCTTCAGTAGCTACTTTGTCTTGTCTGAATTTACAATTTATATTACTTCACCACAATGACTGCGCCAAAATATCATTACAGTACAGTACCAGTTAAAAGTTTGGAAACATTATCAATGTTTACAAACTTTTGACTGGTACTGTACATCAGGCAGTAGCCACTGCTAGCTATGGAAGCCAAGAGTGGCTTGGCCATTTTTTTTGAGCATCGTTAATTAAATAGGTAGCTCCATCTTGAAATGATGGTTTAATTATTTTCAATTACTATGATAAAACAAAGAAGCCCTTCTTTATTAAACTTCAGGAAAGTCATTTGTAGGAAGCCATAGTAATAACATGAGCCTGTTTAAAATTATTATCATAGATTGTGACAAGTACTAATTGAATAAATTACTAACTAACTGCTTATTTTCGAAGTCACCTCAATCATCTCAAGATACAATCAAATTTGATCAGATTTCTACTTGAACAACTAATTGCTTAAAGTCTTTCGAACATCAAGATGGTCAATAGTATGTAACTGCTTTCCCACTAAAACATTGTATCCTCCATCTTCCCTGAGTGTCATCATGTCTCCTAACCCACATTAGCTCAAGCATGAGCAGAAACAACATACATCATAGAAACCATCAGAATGAGTGATGACATGTCTACCTTGCAGAGCTTCTCTCTGTCCATGTCCCAGGTACAGGTAGGACATTGAGGTCGGCTAATCAAATTATTTTAGATGTTCCGAGGTCACGGCTGAAAACTTGGGTGACCGACGGGCCTTTGCTGTTACAGCTCCTAGACTCTGGAACAGTCTTTCCCTGAGCATCAGGCTCGCTCAGTCTTTGAATATTTTTAAGTCTCTTCTGAAGACCCATCTATTTACACTGGCTTTCAACACAAGCTGAGATATTTTGCTGTTGACTTCTGTCCTGTGATTCCTTGTTTGTTTGATTTAGCAGTCTACTTGATTTAAATTGATTTTTATTGTGTATTTTTATTCTTTGTGGATTATGTTTTATTGTGTTTTATCTCTGTACAGCACTTTGGGCAGCGGTGACTGTTTTAAATGTACTTTATAAATAAACTTGACCTTGACCCTATCCTTTGCCATCCCATTGAAAATGTTTCAATATGCCTGTCAGGAATCATGTGTTTTGTTTGGCTGTTATTTTTGTCTATAATTTTTTGTTTCCCCTTGTGACGCTGCCTTTCTACTGGGTATGGTGTTGATGTGTGATTAAACTCACCTGCTGCAAATCACTCTGGTCGGTCTACTTAAGCTCCAGCCAGCAGTCTGCTCATCTCCAGATCGTTGTCTTACCAAGTGGTTCACACACTGGCCAGTACAGTTATGTTTTTGCTGAAAGGTTTTTTTGGAAACTTACAACTGATTTTTGTGATTCCCTTTTATTTCCCAGAAGAAGCTCGTGCCCAGATTTATCCTTCTGTTACCTGTGTTTTCCCGCTGCACTGTCACCACTTCTGCCTCTGTTACTGATCACCTACAGATTCTCAACTCTCAAATAAACATTGCTATTTATTTCTTGAACTGCTGTCTACTCCTTCCTGGGTCCGGCCTGTCTTCCCGTTAGCCTAACAGTGCCACATTGGCACTAATAGAACTGTGATCACTTTTAAAGGTGCCATATGTAAGAATTATGTACCATCTTTATTTTAAGTTATCACTAAATGGTGCTGATATGTTGCAAAACATTAAAGAATGATTTTCATTTCAAATACTTATATCACTGACAACCGTAATTTATCAAGGATATTCTCATTTCAAAAACGGATTTGCAGGCCCCAAATTATGTTATTGTTTACATATCGTGCTGACATTTGATGAAATCTTCCAATCGGGGGGAGGTGGAGGGTTCTAAAGTATCCAGAACTTCTGTGTATATTTTGATTTACCTATTTTGGTTTCCCATGATTGCAGTACCTGTTTCGGCCAGAATCTTATATATGGCTCCTTTAAAAGCAGACTGAAACTCACATGTTAGGAAATAATTAACTTGAGGTTACGGCATCAAATATAGATAATTGCAAGAATGGCCACTCTCGATTTCTGTAAGGAACCAATGTCAATCTAATTTTTTACAATGTAATGTGTTCCTACAACAGAGGGCAGCCATATAAGCTTACCCCAACACAAGTTGTTGACTTTGAAAAATATTCAGTGTATTCAGTACATACAATTCAAGACAATGTTGCTATCTGGAAAATTAGGTCATGCGTCTGGTTTAGCTGGAGTATTTTCCTTCCTGTTAAAAGTGAGTTTTTCCTTTTCACATTCGCTTTGGGTGGTGGATTGAATAAAAAATATGATTAAATGCAATCTGTTGGTTTCTTTAATGATTCTTTATGAATTTTCTTATATGAACACAGTTATTGTAAATTGAAATAACATGGATCATATATTGGATTTTCTTTATCGATTAAAACTGGACTGTAATGATTTAGTTTAAATTGGACTGCGTTTTCAGAGTACTTTGAGATGACCTTTCATGAATTGGCGGCTGCTATACAAATAAAACTGAAATAAACGAACTTGAACATGTTTAATTGCAAAAGGTTCGGTCAGTACATGTTTACATGAACATAGAAGAGTGACCATGGGCCGGATTCACTAAGATCCCAGTTTACGTGTACTAATTTGCTTGTCCAATCTGGGATTTTGCGTGTCGGGCGGAGCTGCAGTTTGCGGGTTATTCACTAAGATTGCGCGTATAAATGCCAACAGGTGCAAACGTGTTGGAGAC
>JAPMNP010677741.1:0-11004 GCA_029874935.1 Atherina boyeri | reverse complement strand
CCCTTCTCTCTCTCTGATCCCTTTCCTGTCGAACTACTGTCATAAAGGCCACTAGAGCCAAAAAATCTTTAAAAAAGAAATAAAAAAGAGTGATAGAGACAACAGAGAGATGGAGCTGGAGGGGTATTTTACGATGAATTATCACTGAATGGGTGTTAATTGTGCGATCTATGCAGCAAATAATCACATCAGACGCAGATAAATTGCTTTGTATAAAACTTTATTGAATTACTCAAGGAATCAGTGAGAATGCCTTGCAGACTTTAACGTGAGACTTTAGGTGAGTTGTGTGTTTATCTTAATTGAAAACCTGATTTAGGACAGAGATGTTACAAAGTGGGCACAATGAGAAATGGCAGCGGCATGGTTAGTCCCAGACAGGAGGGGAAAAAAAGCTTATATAGACTGCATTTTTCCCATGAGGGAGCAAGGGTGAGTATGGAAGGAAAATAACATATTGCACCCTGAGATCAGCCGACAGGTCCTCTGTCATAGTGTACGTGCACACAGACACACGTATACACACAAACAGGGACAGGCGTGAAGCTCAGACACAAATAATGAAACATCAGAAAGGTGCAAAAGAAATCTTCCTTTACATTTTCAAAAACTGCTTTTATCCTCCAACATTTGCAGCAGCACCAGTAGGAATATTATAGGATTTACACTCAAAACTAGATAATCATTTTTCTAGTGCTATAATCCTTCTACCCTTTTGTGTTCCTTTGTCCAGCCTTTCTGCCAATCCATCTTTCCTGCCAGCACAGAGACACAGCAAACTGAGCGCAGTATATAATTAGACAAACAAAAAAGAGAGGGATGAAACATCTAGAGGAGAAGAGACTCCAAATGATTACACATTCACTCCGCTTCCTTCCCCCTAGCTGCACACATAACCATCAATTAGAGGAGAGGAGGATAAGAAAGCAAGCAGCCAGAAGTCTATTTGCGTGTCTATCGCTCTCTTCCCCTTAAACTCCCAGCACCAGGGAGGGAGGAGAAAATAGAAGTGAAAAACAAGAAGTATATAAATAAAGAAATCAGAGTGCTTCACATCCGGCTGGCTGATTGGCTGAGACGCGAGTCAGGCAGATCTGGGCCACAGTTGCACTCATTGTTCAGTGAGCTTTTCTACACAGTCCAACCCAGCGACAGCAATGAATGTTGATTGTGACCTTTGGTCTTTGGGTACAGCGGAAACAGAGTGGCACTTATGCCCATGTGCGCGTGCGGTCTTCGTCTCTGCATTTGCATGTGGTGCCCACTTGCCCTTTTGTTCATTACTCTTTTTTATTTTTTTTTCCCCCATTTCTGACGTTGCCAGAGCGAGCCGCGGGGCACAGTCAACGGTCGATGGTTTTTATGCAATCCATACCAAACTCACCGACAGCGTTGAATGTTCACCGAAGCAGGCGGGACGGCTGTTGTGACCGTGAGCCAAGATGACAGAGGAGGCAGGGCGCCGAGGAAAGGGAGATAAGGGAGGACAGGCAGTCGGGCGGGCGAGGGACGGGGACGTCGCTCAAACCACAGAGGTCAGCTTGCGCAACAAGGGGACGTAATGACACAAGACAGTGGCAGAGTCTGTGTTTTGTCCGCAAGGCAGTGACACATCTGATCATGTTATGCACAGAAAGAATAACTTGGTATGTTTACGTTTCAGCATAAGCAGAGAAGATCTGACTTATTGCATAACTACCACCTCATTAAATCACTTGAAGTTGAAATCTTTCATCTTTTGATGAAAACCGGCCAGAACAGCATCTGAAACACACAAGAACAGTGGTTGATAGCACTGATACTCATGAAAAAAACAGAAAAAAAAATTTCTTAGATGGAGAAACAAAATACAGGATAACATGTTCCATGCTTCTCTGAATAATCCACAAAATAATGTAATTCTGCTTATTTTTCCAATAGAGAGTGTCTCCATTGACATGAGGATCCAACCCTAGGTCTTTATTGTTTTGTATTTGATGCAAAAACCTCAGAGACAATGTGAAAATCTGATAAAAACCTGTATTTGGCTCATTTGAGTGAGCCGCCCTTTTAAATCAGACTAGTTTAAAATAATGGGAATGTAAAAATATTGTTGCAGCCCTGAACACCTCCCCCTTCTAGTTCAAGATTGCCCAATTCAACATTTCTGAGCAATCTTCAATTCTGCCACAACTCTTATGGACATCCAGTCCAGAGAACAATGCTGGTGTCCTACTGCGCAGCCCAGCTTCTTTCAGCCCCCCCTCGCTACATAGCCACAGAAGACTATGAGCTTCCATTGTCAGGATCAGGCCCAAGCAGATGAGGAGGGGGGGTCAACAACTACGGACAGTGTCACTGCGCTGCTGCTGGCTGCACAGCAAGGCGGAGGCTTACGTCAGAATGACAAACGCTGATCTACGGTCATCCATCGCCCCATTTCATCGGCTTGGGGGTGCTGATGTCATTGTGCAAGCTAGACCTGCATCCATTACTCTGCCGGGGCAGGGAGGCCAGCGTCAAGCTTGCATGATAAGAGGCAGGCTACAATGGATGAGTAATGTGTCACATTACTGCAGCTGTAATTTAGAAAGTCATAAAACAGACAAAATGGTTTTTGTCTTGTGAATATGCTGAATCTCTGAATTATTGTCTGCATTCCCTCGTGACATGCTTTTCTCTATGAATATGGAACAATGGCCAAATAATTTCATATTTCCTCAGTGAAAAAAATACATTGGCTTGTAAATAAAGTCCAATAATGTAGCACATGATTGAAAGGCACCTGGTATGCTGACATAAAAACCATCTGATTTGAGGTGGAAGTTTTCCTTCAGGGTGAAGCAGAGCAGCTTCGGCTGGAACCCTAAATTCATATGCCGTTTTACACCTTCCCTTCTCCATCACGGTCACAAACACACACACTTACACCTCACCTCACAATGAGGCATAAAATGAAAAATAGGCAGAGGGTCGAGGCAGAGGAGAAAAGGGGGCTTTGCCATGGCAACCCCAGTGTCAGCCAGCCATTTCTTCTTAATCCCCCCGGTTCAATGTCGCGCCCTCTGAGGGGACCCCTTCTCTACAGCTGAATATTTCTTTTGTACTGAGAGACTCTCTGCTTCTACATGTGTGTGTGGGAGGGAGTGCTCATGAGGGGAGAGTTGGGGCAGGAGGAGGGGGGCAGCAAATCTGCAAGCCAAAGACTCTCAACATAACACTGGGGTTACAGACAAGAGATCAAATCACAACTACACACATACACACGCATATATATACCTACGTCTGTACATTAAACACTATATTGATGGAGGGATATAATCTTTGGAAATAGCAGATAATTACACCATATGGCAAACAGCCGGGCGATCCCTCCCCATGCCCCCATGCCTGTCGCCAACAAACCCAAGACTTCTTTTTCTTTTTTTTACTCTTTTTTTTTTTCCTGCTCGGAAACTCTCATGGTGTCTCACTCTTGCCTGTGCAAGCCACTCTACATTAGCGACAAAAGCGGTTTTAGAGGAGTGGGTGGGGAGAGGCGTCAGCTGCTAGACAAAATAAAAAGGCCTCTATTTGTTCCTGACAATAAACGTCCCCATCTTTGGAGCTCCTCCACAGCTGCAGCCGGATAGGCTTTCATTGCTAACTGCAGACTAATAGAGAGCGATGTCTCCTTCCTCTACTGTAAGCGGATTTATTGTGGAGGATGAAATTCAGCTGGTTTTATAGTCATCTTTCTTGGATGCTTTACCACCAACTAGGAGGACAATTGAGTGTGATATATTCAACGATTTGAAAAAAAAAAAAAAAAAATTTCTGAATGATGTTGTGTAGGATACCTGATTGCACTGATCTTCACAAAGACACAGAAATGGCCAGTGAAAACCTAAAACAGAAACAGAAACAAACACAAATCAGTAAGAGGCAGAAGTCACACACAGAAACAGGAAAACTAACATCTTTTCTGGCAATCTATCTCTAAGTAATATGATTTTCACAAGAAAGTTTTCCCGTCAACAGGCGATTAATGTCCAGTGCATTCCCCCGGAAATCCCAAAACCCCCTTGAGGCCGAGCGATGGAAGCTGACAGAGGAAGTGCCAGTGGTGTGTCTCTGGGGTGGTCTGAGGTGGCCATGGGTGAAGCTTTAATGTAGCTGCTTGTCCACGCCAGTGTATACTGTATGTTCCCTCATAATGACTAACAGACCTGCAGTCTGCCTGTAAGGGCCTCTATGCCTACACATGCATACGTTCCATCTTAATAGCGATCATCAACCTTTATTTGAAGCGTGCTGTGGTGTTTGCAAAAAAAACTTGGATTTTTTTTTCATATTGGAGGAAAAATATGACTTTGAGCCCCTCCAGTGCCCTCATTGGGTTAATCATTGACCATTTTGGGCTGATTATCAAAAAATAGGCATAAATCAGTTTAAAATATGGACAATAATTACAGCTGGGCTGCTTTGTGGTGGCTCTTTTTCTACCATATATAGGTCTGGGCTTGCAAAAACATCTGGCTGGGTTATTGTATATGCCATAGGCTACAGACGCAATTTAGGAAATATATTGCCAAGGAAACTTGGCCAAAGAATTCTAACTCAATCTGCACGATTTGCAGCTTTCAGTGAACTTATTTTCTATCTCTTCTTTTCGTTTTGCACAGCAATTCTATCTAGTGGACTCTAAAGTTTAACAAATGGAAGCAAAATAAATTAAACCCTAACCCCCCCTCACAGCCTCCGTTCTGCCTATTTTAACTTTCAATACACCAGCTAAAACAGATTTAACAAGCATTAGAAAAATGTTAAAAGTGATCCGTGCCATTCTAGTCTATTAGAGAGCAAAGGGCACATTGTAACACAAGGTGCAGAGTCTGTTCAACAAGTGCAAAGACATAAAGCAAAAAGGCACTGAGTTAGTGCCCTGGGACTGATTGGCAGGGTGGGGTCACTGGGTGACCCCTGACCTTTTTAACCTTAAGGAATGTTGCCACGCTGGTGCGTGTATTGTTCCAGCCTCCGTGAGGCCAGCCGAGCTGAGCGCCAAATGAATGTGAGCGATGAATGTTCCTGAGGGTCGTACCCCCCCCCCCGAAAAAGAATCTCTTCTTTCTTCTTCTAATCCTTTCTTTTCTGCTCTTCATCCCTAAAACTTCAGCAAACAAAAGGTATCAAACAAGTCTAAGAGCAGGCTGCTGTTGATGGCCTGAAGTGCGCATGCACAGAGAAAAGACCCCAAACACTGATGCCCGGCCCACTCTCCTCACAGAAGACCAAATGAGATACAAAAAAAAAACACTAAAAAAATTTTTTTTGAATCCTGTCTACCGATCATCTTTTTACAGAAACATTAATTTATTTTCAAATCGCTCCTCCGTCCGGATCAGATAGGTCTGTACATCTTCAGGCGGTCTGAGAGTCAGGCTGTGGAGGAAGTCACCAGCAGTATAAGGAATCTGACAGATGAGAGAGCCAGACAGACAATTACTGGCCAGGTACGTCCTTTATACCCACCTAGGGCTGGTCAGAGGAAATGGGGGAATTTATGATGTCATAAAAAAGTGCCAGCAGAGAGGTGCCTGAGAACAGGTTGTCTCTGGAGCTCCAGCCATAAAAGACTCCTGTGGCTTCCGCTCCCTCCCCCTGACTACCACCCGAGATGATGACAGAAGACTGAGCAGCAGTGGGTTAGAGCGGGCAGAGATATGCAGCACAAAAACACACACACACACGCACAAAAAAAAAAGGATACTCATTCATAAGCATTCAACAATGTGAGAAAATATTGGTAACATCTACTGCTTAAACATGACATCGAATAGGTGGGGAAAATAATGTAGCTGATGAAAGCTTCATCTTTTTTTTCTTTTCTTAAGCAATTCTTGCTTTGTCTCCTCAATTTCCAACCCACTTTTCACAGTTTAAACAGAAACCTCAGAACAGGAAACTTCTCCATCTGTCAGCTCACTCCACACAGGTGTAAGGAAGAGGAAACCGATATTCATGTTATGCATCGGTGCAGAACAGCATTTCCTCACTACATGCACACAAACTCACTTCTGCACACTGCGTGCATAGATTGCACTGATCCTTCGACAAAACGATGGAGACACACTCTCAGAGTAGTTGCTTGTTAAAAACAAAAACAAAAAGGAAGAGAGAAGGTGGTTATTTGCTCTACAGCCTCACTAAGGAGGTTTCCCATTGTAAACAGGAGTGGCTGCACAGCCCCGTTTCCTTTCATCCCTCTCCTTCAGGCACGCTGCCTTTGTCTCACTGAGGACAGAACAACCGGCCTCCCGGCTACGCTACACTGGTCAAATACCTGGGAACTACCACTGGCCTAGTGGGAAAAACAACAAGAGAAGGAGGAGGAGGATGAGGAAGAGTGACAGAAAGAGAGAAGGGGGGATAAGGTGGAAGTGTAAAGTTATAAGGAATGAAAAATGTTAAAACTTTGAACCGCTGGTGCCAAGCTGCACACAAGAAAGATGGTAAACATGATGTAGAAAAATCTAGACATAATTCTACAAACTATAAATCACCCACTATTCTATTTTTAGCTTTTTTTTCTTTATTAAATGGCAACAATTCCACATGTGGAAATGAATGAGGTTAAAGACAGCAGGCCCACCCCCTCCCTTCTCATTTTCTTCTTTCTATTCTGCACTTTCATGCCTGCTCAGCAGAATGAAGGGAGTTCCTGTATACAAGGAAATGTATGGGGTGAAGTGAGTTTAAGTCCTCCCCAAACCCGGCCACAGCCGGCTGGATGTAAAGCTGTACGTTCCAGTCCGCACAGCCTGCCTCGGCAACCAGACCTCACTGTCACACCTCATAAAGCAAAGCTCAAGCAGCAGGGTTGAGTTTAAAGCNACATAAGGACAAATAAGAAAGAAAATAAGAATGCACTCTTTGAAAAACCTTTAGAAAAAAAAGAAGGAAAAGCTCTGGACAAAAAGCTTTTCAGCCCAAATTCTGATGGCACCTCTGCCTGGTAAGCTGAATGCAAAAAATATACACTGGGGTATAAAATGCAGCAGAAAACATAGGAAAGTGAAAATGCCTCTAAGGAATTGTTAAGGCCATAATCCTCTCTTCTAATTTGTAGTTTTAGCGTAGCTGTCGAGAGGGAAGCGAGGACCCACAAGTTTATTTTCAAACCGTCCACAAAGAATGCCTGTCATTTCCTGGCGTTCCCCACTTCCATATGAAAGCCCCCTTTCCTTTAGGAACAATGGGAAAGATTCCAAAATTTCCACGGGGAGTTTCTTGCACGGTGATACAATCAAGAGAGCATGTTGTGACAGAATCGAGACAGGCTGTTTCTCTCAGCTGGGACGAGGTCGGGACCAGGTTGTGTGTCGGTGTATTTTTACTGTTTAAGCAGCAACATGGAAGCTGCAACGAGTGAAATCTAGTCTCGGAATTTCTCTGTATTTCATTTTTATATATCACTTCATTTTAGTTCCCACCTCCAGATAAAAAGAATCTGAAAGTTTGGTGCAATCAGAGAGTAGAAGATCTGAGTTTGACGAGTTTCTCCAAACTTTAACCACACATGCATACAAGCATGCATTCACACACAAACACACACACTCTGCAAGAGTTTCTTAATAAACCCAAAGAGTGCATTTGGTTCAGAAGTGGAGAGAGTTCAAATGTCATGTGCTTCTGAACGGGCCAATAGGCTCTTGAAAGCCACCTGGCTTGACCTGAGCAGACCCGAGCCCTTGGCTAGACAAGAGGTCAGAGGTCAACCACTCATCTAGATAGGCAGTATGTCGCAATGCCCGAGGCTGGGGCCAGGGGTCTCCATTACCTAACCTTTCTATTTACCCTCCGCTGCACAGGGAAGCACAAACACATTACGTTACAAACACAGGTTCCTGCCGATGTGCACTCAGCTAGGTCTCAACTTCCATTTACCTGGGACGCATGAACACAAACGCTTCTGCTTCACAGCACTGCAAAGATTTGCTGCTTTGGATCCATAAACAAATAAATTCTGCGGTGGAATTTAAATCATAGAAAGTGGGAGAAATAAAACGGGGACTCCCTGATGCTAGTGTTGCTTTTTCGCCTCACAATGACAAATTGCAGCGACTTAAGTTTCTTTAAATTGTTCTGGCTGCAATTACAATTGTTCAACGCAGGAACATCAGCGACCTGTAGTTGAAAGCATCTCCACCGTGGTAGCAGGCTGCTTCTTGACATAATTGCAGGCTGTGCAGCTGATGAATCTCATCATATGTGATCATGAAATTATGATCATACCAGCGGTAGGAGATCAGATAACCCAACATCCAAATGCTTCTCTGACCACATTACAGCAGCAGGAAGACAATAGCTTTGCTCCGTCCACTCAGCCCTCCCTGATGACTCCAAGAGCAACTGGAAACTGAATTAAACAGATATGCGCTTGGACATGTGCTGCTCTATATTGTGAGGAAGCAGGAGGTTGCTGCTCTTATTTATCTTTTTTTTTCTTCCAAAGGAACAAAGCTAAAGTGAATTATATGTAACTCGGTCCTGAGAAGGACGGAAGTGAGGCCATCACATCAGCATCTACAGTATCAGGACTGTTCATGTCCTGCTCTGCCTTATAAAGATACTGTGGATTAAAAATGTTTGTGCAATGAATTTGAATCTAAGCAAACTGCTCTCAGCAGTAGGTCCATTTTGCTGCAACCTTTCAAAAACAAAAAATGCATGAATTTGCCTTTTTCATTAAAGCATGCTGTGCACACTCCATAGCCAGTAAACTGTAGTGCTGCTCTAAGCGTCTAGACCCACTACATCCAGATGGCAGAAGAATTTATGGAGACTGCCTCATTAACCGTAAGGCATATTAGTGCTTGGCACTGCACATAGAGGAACTGAGCAGGGTACTTTCTAAACTCCTATTTCTTAAAAAAAAAAAAAAGAAAGAAAAAAAAGGGGAGGGGGGGTCTAAGGCACATTAAAGTACCACAAGACAAAAAGTCCAGACTCACATTTGTGAGTGCGCCATTCTCATGATGAACTATGTGTAGATGTTGAGTGTGCATCCTCTCAGAGCGCCCACCCTGAAAATGGCAGTCTGGCTGTTTTTTGTTGTATTTTTTGTTTGTTTTTGCCATATGCCGCGGGCCCAGAATCCGGGAGGAAGTCTGATGCGCAAAGACTGTTTCCGAGAATTCAGGATGCGCAAAAAACAAAACAAACAAAAAGCAAAAAACGCTTCTGGTCTACTTGCACCAGTCCACTTCCTTGTTGCGCTTTAACTAAGATATATCCATGCATAACGCGGGACATTTACTAAACGCAGCACGTTTTAACTGCACCGGTTAATGCCAGGGGCTTTTTCTTTTTTCTTTAAAAAAAAAATATATATATATATATAATAGCCTAATAGCTATATATATAGCCTATATATATATTATACATATTTTCCGGCTGCGATGCGCACCCATCCACACAGACAGATCCCATCGTGAGTCAGGGCTTGGTGAGAGACGGGTGGCGGCTCTGAATGATCGCTGCCTGTTTTCTGCTCTTCAGGTGTCTTTTGGGAGGGGGCAGGAGGGTTGCTGTAGCCTAATGTCGATATAATGACAGATGGTCAGCACAAAGCCGGTGCGCATTGTTCAGCTGGAAAATAATAAAGATTTATCAGTGTTCACCGACTTGGTGGGAAAAAGGGGGCTGTCTGCTGAGTGATATGAATCAAAGTTGTTTCTATTTTGAACCTTCAATCGGAATTCCTTTGAGCTTCGCGAGCTGTTCCAACATATAGTTTAAACTTTGCCAAAAAGGCGAGGACAGCATCCGCACATGGAAATGCCTTGGCAAGCATTTTAAAAGTTTAAGTGTGCGTAAAGAGGAAAAGTGTTTCCCGGAGCAATCATTTTTTCCTCCAGTCATACCCATAAGAAATGACTGGCATGTAGAACAAATTCACATGCGCTCATGTTAGAGACGTCCGCGTAGCCGCCTGGTTGCAGAGCTAAGCGCCAACCCAAACCACACCACGCACAGTTTTCACAATGCCTCTTCTGACTCTCATTTTTTTCCTGAAGAAAAAAAAAAGTAAAAAAAAAAAGAAAAAAAAAAGAGAGAAATAATACTTCAAAGAGGCATAATCTACAACATAGATTCAGAATAAACAAAAACACTGCCTCCCTTTTACATTGCGCCTGATGCCAATACTTACAAGATCCTCCTTCACCTCCAGCAGGATTCACTGCGCTGTTGAGGTGGACTGATGCGATTTCTACGCGCCTGCTATGGTCACTATTTTCACTCTCATCATCTCCATCCGAGTCCAACTCCACACCGACTGCGCGTCTGCTTCTCCGATCCACAGATTACGTGGGTTGGAGGGGCAGAAGGGAGGGCATCCGGTTTACAGGGATCACTGAAACGGCGGGGATTGGTTCCAACGGGATAGCTGGAGAGGAATGCGCNCGCCGGGGCAGCTGGGTGGGAAGGGAATTGGGGATGGTGGTGAGGAGGAGGAGGAGGGGGGCTGGCGTGTATTATTCAGGAGAACCCGGGTGGGGAGGAGAAGAGGAGGATATTCTCAGGGCAAAGCGGCATATGCAGACAATGCCCCGTGTCTCAGATATTTCTCTCGGTTTATGGCAACAATCTCATCAGAAGAACTAACGGTCAAATTGGAGTTAAAGTCTGTGGTAGTTCTGACGAGCTTAGCACACTTTATATTACTGAACTAGGATCAGTAATAACCCCAAAATGGCTATTTCCTATGGGAGAAATTTTGTACAAAGGAAAAAAATTATTTCACCCTCTCTGTTGTTCCCTTTTAATGATGGTCCTATTTTAAGATGAATTTGACAGGAAGAAAATGTGCTGGGCCAATCAGATTAAAGAGAATACCTATAAATAAATCAAACAACTGCTATCCTCAAACCTCAATAAAGCATTTGAGTATGAATATGACTTTTTGTGTCTATGTGTGTGTGTGTGTGTGTGTGTGTGTGTGTGTGTGTGTGTGTGTGTGTGTGTGTGTGTGTGTGTGTG
>JAPMNP010677739.1:0-11978 GCA_029874935.1 Atherina boyeri | reverse complement strand
TACAATCAAGTGAAACTTGCACATTACATTTATTCCAAACAGGCTGATATATTTCAAGTGTTCATTTCTTTTAATTTTGATGATTATAACTGACAACTAATGAAAACCCCAAATTCAGTATCTCAGAAAATTAGAATTATGTGGGGGAGATTCACAAAGAGTGGACTACAGCTGGAGTCAGTGATTCAAGAACAACCATGCACAGACGTATGCAAGACATGGGTTTCAGCTGTCGCATTCCTTGTGTCAAGCCACTCTTGAACAAGAGACAGCATCAGAAGCGTCTTGCCTGGGTTTAAGACAAAAAGGACTGGACTGCTGCTGAGTGCTCCAAAGTTACTGTATGTTCTCTGACGAAAGTAAGCCTTGTATTTCCTTTGAAAATCAAGGTCGCAGAGTCTGGAAGAAGACAGGAGAGGAACAGAATCCACGTTGCTTGAGGTCCAGTGTAAAGTTTCTACAGTCAGTGATGGTTTGTGGTGCCATGTCATCTTCTGGTGTTGGTCCACTATTTTCTGAGTTTCACGGTAAATGCAGCCATCTACAGTACCGGGATGTTTTAGAGCACTTCGTACATCCTGCTGCTGACCAACTTTATGGAGGTGAAGATTTAATTTTCCAATATGACTTGGTACCTGCACACAGTGCCAAAGCTGCCAGTACCTGGTTTAAGAACCATGAAATCCCTGTTCTCAATTGGCCATTAAACTCACCTGACCTTAACCCCATAGAAAACCTGTGGGGAATTGTGAAAAGAAGGATTCAATACAATGCAGAAGAGCTGAAGGCAAATTCAGGCAAAGGGATCCCCAACTAAGTATTAAGGGCTCTACATGCTCATACTTTCCATTTTCATACTTTTAAGCTGGACCACATTTCTAAAAAACTTTTTTTGTATTGGTCTTAAGTAATATTCTAATTTTCTGAGATACTGATATTAAAATTAAAATTAAATTGGGATTTTCAATAGTTGTCAGTACTAACCATCCAAATTAGAATAAATAAACACTTGACATATATCAGTCTGGATCTGGAATGAATGTATACATTATACAAGTTTTCACTTTTTGATTAGAATTACTGAAATAAATCAACTTTTTCATGATATTCTAATTATATATGTATTTATATGTTTCCCTGTATACATATATATTTATTGTCATTCTTACAGACAGGGATATGTCCTGATGGACACTACTGCCCTTCAGGGACTGGTTATCCCTACACCTACCCCTGTCAGGTCGGTAAATACAGGAACAACACACTTGGTCACAGTGGAGAGGCATGTATTTTATGTCCATCCAGGCATTACTGCACCAGAAAGGGGACTCATATGCCCATAATCTGCCCTCAGGTAGGAACAAAGCATTTAGAAAAACACAGTAACTTTTCTTGGCTCTGTTCATGTGAATATCAGTCTATCTTTCTCTTTCTCTTTCTGTCTGTTGTTACCCCATTAAGGGGTTTTACTGCCCAGATGGCACTGCTTCTCCCCAACCTTGCCCTGAAGGAACCTATAGCTCACGCTCTGCTCTCAGTGATGGCTCAGAGTGCACATCTTGTGGCGGAGGCCAGTATTGCACCGGTGTGGGACTTGCAGAGCCTTCTGGAAACTGCAAGGAGCGTTTCTACTGTAGAGAAGGAGCCAAGTCTGCAGTATGAAAATACTATTTCTCGATACAACTCAGTTAGATTAATAGTCGTTCATTTGTAGTGTCTCACTTATTTTTATCCCATTTATGAAACATTTTGTTTTAGTACATAAAGTCACTACAGTATAATTTAGCTTCTCTTTACATCTATGTGCTCTTCATTTTCCAGACTCCAGTTGATGGACCAACTGGAGGTTTGTGTCCACCAGGAAGTTACTGTCCTCCAGCTTCAGCCTCTCCCTTTCCCTGTCCCTCTGGCACCTTCAGCAACAGCACTGGCCTCAGCAGCCCAGAGGAGTGTGTTAGCTGTCCACCAGGGTAATCTCACTCATACTGACTCCCTATTTTTCTTTGCAAAGTGATTACTCATATATCAGCTGAATGGACAGCGTAAAACTCACTCCTCCACTCCGTGAGTCAACATGCTTCTCTCCATGTCAGCTTCTATTGTGTAGGTACCAACAACACCTCACCTTCAGGACGTTGTTTTCCTGGTTTCTACTGTACTGGTGGTTCAGCTTCACCTGTTCAGAATGAAGCAGAAGAGGGTTATTATACCTTAGAGGGGGCAGCCAGGGCAGAGCCATGTCCTCTTGGCTCTTTTCAGACGGTAGGAAAAATACATATGGAATATCAAATGCCTCTTATCTGTATTCTTAAAATGAGATAATATTGCTATGCTGAAGGTTTCTTGTTTGTCTGTAAATCCTCCACAGCGTCGAGGTGCAGGATCATGTGAGGAATGTCAAGCAGGTAGACTCTGCAATCGGACAGGCTTGTCCCAGCCACCGTTATGTCCCACAGGACACTACTGCCCTCCAGGCTCCTCTACTGCTCGCTCCTGTCCTTCAGTCAGTATCTCTGCATTAGTATGAGTGTAACAACTTGGGTGTGTTCATTTCCCTGGTTGTCCTTCTTATACACTCTTCTTTGTCTTTTGGTTGTCCTTAAGTGCCATGTTTTTTATTGTATTTCTTCAGTCAAGTTTCATTAATTGAATTTACTATTTATCACATTCACATAGGTGATATTGAAAAATTATTCTGTGTTTATTCAGGGCTCTTACTCTGACCAGCCGGGTGGTGAGGCTGTGAAGCACTGTCGGCCATGTGAAGCAGGTTTTTATTGTAACAGAGCTGGCCTCTCTAAACCTCAAGGTCTCTGTGACCCGGGACACTACTGTACCTCTGGAGCATCTACTGCCTCTCCAGTAAGACATAATGAGGAACAACTTTGATAACTTATCCAAAAAAGACATGACATTGTAGTGAAGGACTAAACCGAGTGAAATGAGTTAAAACCTAAAGTAGTAACAGGCATCTCAGGTAGACTGAAAACAAACAAACACCTCATTTTGTAGGTATTATATTGATGGTTTACCAAAATGTATCTTATGCATATAAACCACCATCAAGTGTTTTTGCTGAAGTGAGGCAATTTGCCTGCATGATGCAGCCCATGAGCGGGGTAAGGAAGAAAAATAAATGTTCAGGGTTAATATTACACACTATGCCTTTTTTTCTTTCATTTGATATGAAAATGAATTTAATGCTGTGTTTTCCTTAGTGTATTACATAAAAACATTAAAGTGGTTTCTTTTTGGTAAGCTGTTCATAGTGCGTAGGAAATGAGTGACAGCTCCCACCTCAAACTGCCCACAACATAAACTTTTAAGTGTCTTGAACAGTATAAAGAAGCCAAAATTATCATACTCCAACATATTTTGTAGCCCAAGATGTTTTCTTAAGAATGCCAGTATGTAAACAACAGTCCAACAGCCCAAAGATATTCAGTTTACCTCAGATTAATTTGATAACTGACATGAAATTCTATACACATTGGAATTGAAGATGATTCATCTTCTGAACTTCAACAGGTGGCTGTAGCTTCAGGTGGCATTTGTCCTGCCGGCCATGTCTGTCCACAAGGGACTAAGTATCCACATCAGCACCCCTGTCCTATAGGAACCTGGAGCAGCTCTGTGGGAGCCCAAAACCTGTCCTCCTGTTGGCCCTGCCCTGCTGGACTCTACTGTAACAGTACTGGAATCATCAAGCCTTCAGGAATATGTGACAGAGGTATTGAATCTACATTTTTACACTGTAAAAAAAAGAGGAAGAAAAAGGTTTAGTGGGCTTAAAAAAGGTTTGAGGTTATCCCAGCTACTACTAGGCAAGAGGCAGGGTACATGCTGTATAGGTCACCTACTTACACCTACCTAGATCTGAGTGCCAACACAGAGAGATAAACTAACATTTATGCTCATACATAAAACATGGAAACTCCACACAGAAAGGCAGAGGCCCAAACCAGGAATCTTCTTACTGCGAGACAACAGTGCTAACCACACCACTGTGCAGCCGAGGTTTACCTTACATATGCTCTAAATCTGGACTATCCAAAGGATTTGAGGTATACTTTTGAGGCAGTTCAAATGAGCTTCATGAATTTGTACCCTCTGCTCAAACAGGGTTCAAGCCTTAAATCTTTAAACACAACAGCCCTTGTTAGCTTACATAATTGATTGTGGCTTTGAAATAGCAATGTTTTTTTGCAATGGAAATGTTTAATTTTCTTAATGAATACCGGTAGGCTGATTTTTAAGGGTTATTTGAATTCTTTGATACAACGTTCCTGGGCTACACAGTAGTATGGTGCTTAATACTGTAGCCTCACAGTAAGAAAGTTCCTGGTTCAAGCCTTGGCCTTTTTGTGAGTAGTTTGCATTTCTGTGTGTGAATGATTGTCTCTGTGTTGGCCCTGTGATGGACGGGCAAACTATCCAGGGTGTACCCTGCCTCTCACCTAGTAGCTGCTGCGATAGGCTTCAGCCCCCTGCAACCCTACATTGGAATAAACAGATATAGAAAATGGATGGTGGGAATACAGACTTCCAAACTGAAGAATGCATAGTTGAAAAAAAATCAAGAGTAACCAGCTGCAAAGCTTTTTTGAGTAAACAAAAAAAAAACTAATTCAATATTATTTTGAAATATTAAGTTGGATACATTTTAGACTACTATTTAGACTTACTCAAACAATTCAGTTGAGGCAACTTGTGAGGATAAATTAAAACAGGGGCCTTTCTTCTGGAGTATGCATGTTCTCACTGTGTATGCGTGGGTTCTCCTTGGGTACTCTGGGTTCCTCACATAGTCCATAGATATGCATGTTAGGTGAGTTGGTCACTCTAAATTCTCCCTAGGAGTGAGTGTGAGTCGTTGTTTATCTCCATCTGTTGACCCTGCAATGGATTGGCAACCTGTCCAGGGTGCACCCTGCCTCTCGTCTGCTACTTGCTGGGATGGGCTCCAGCTTCCCTGCTCCAGCTTCCCTGCCTATTCCTGAAATGGAATAGGCAGTATAGAAAATGAATGAATGAGTATAGAAAGATGGAGGGGTGGTAAAGGTATCTGTCTTTTTTTCTTTTCTTTTTTTTTGTCTTTATTGAAGGGACAATGCACAGAGACATTATGCTCAAAGACAGATATGTTCTGCACCAGATTATAGCTAAATAATTAGTTTCCATCTGCAGTCCCTACTTAGCTCTGCATCCACAGAAAATGTAGCATATTCCTAAAATATTTGTGTTTATGATCTGATTTATAGGTTATTACTGTTCAGGAGGAGCAGCAGTTTCAAAGCCTTCAGATGGTGTGACAGGAAACATTTGTCCAGTTGGACATTACTGTCCTGTAGGCTCAGCTTTTCCTATACTCTGCCCTGATGGGACTTACTCAAACACTACAGGTATAAGAAAAAATAGTATGATTGTGGAACTGTATAAAAATATTTGAAATACAAAGTGACAGCTGCATCCTTTTTAACGGTTAAAGGGGCAGAAACTTGTGATGACTGCCCATTTGGGACATACTGTCTGTCGGGAGAGGGCGTCCAGGCCTGTCCAGCGGGCCACTACTGTCTTGGTGGTGGTGTTGAGGGAATTCTGCCCTGCCCACCTGGCACTTACAGCTCTCAGTTTGGCCTCAGTCAAGTAGAGCAGTGCCTCATTTGTCCAGCAGGTGAGGGTATTGCCACATGTTTTTCAGTGCTCTGTTTGGAGGATATCGACATGTTGCTGAATTGAACGTTGACATATTCAATTTATTGTCTATTTAAAAAGCGCATTAAATTAATTGACATAGATTTAATGAAAACATTTAACTTTTCATCATATTTAATGACATAAATAAGGAATATTTTTGTGATGTGTTGTTATTAAGACTGTTCACTCTTAAAATTGCAATGATGATTGCTGCAGGTTTCTACTGTGAAGACTGGGGACTGTTTGAACCTACTGGACCCTGTCAGGCTGGTTACTACTGCATAGCAGGTATGGCCCATATTGTATGCCTACACAGTTGGCACCATATTATAGATATTAAAACCCAAATTCCAAATAAGAATTTTGGATGTTGGATAAAATATCAATAAAAACAGAATGTAATCATTGGCTAATCTTATGAACCAATAATTTGATATTTATAAAGTGAGACATTTGATTATATCTTGAAAAATGTTAGCTCATTTGGAATCTCAAAAACTCTGGGCATGGGCAACAAAAGACTGGGGAATAAAAATGATACTAAAAAGAAACAGTGTGAGACGATGTTACTAAATGAGTTCATTAGCTACAAGTCAGTAACATGACAGGGCATAAAAAGAGCACCTTAGCGTGGCAGAACCTCTTAGAAGTAAATATGAGGGGAAAGGCTCAGCAGTTTAAAAAAATAAATGTCTACAATTCACTCAGTGATAACCTTTTACGCATGTGTTGCCATCAAATTCGTGGGGAGCTAATATTTTTCATGCTATTCTTTCTATTGTGCATACAAAATTTGTTTTCCTACACGGCATCCCAGATCTTTGAAATTGGAGTTTTACTCCTTATTTTACATAAAAACAATTGACACTTGACTCCTAGAGTGGATTACAAACTAATTAAAATGTTCAACATCTCAAGGTGTAAACTTTGAGAACCCTGATGGCAACTTCAGCACAGGAGTAGGAGGAGCATGTCCACAGGGGAAGTTCTGCCCTGTTGGCACCAGCCTCCCTCTGCCCTGTCCACCTGGGACCTATTCTGACAGGTTGATTGGTCAAATATTAAACAGATCATTTTACTTAATTACCGCAGTAGTTTTTGTCATCATGCTTAACGTTATTATGGCTTCAGTCTTTATCTGACAGATGCCTCTGGCTGTATGCCATGTCCAGCGGGTCAATTTTGTGGCCATGCAGGTCTAACTCGGCCATCTGGTCTGTGTCAGGAAGGCTCCTATTGTCCAGGTGGAGACACAACAAGCAAAGGTATAGATTCAAAATATAGAGTTTTCATTTTATTTTTCTTTCTAGAAAAGTTAATTTAATCTGTTCTCATTACAACAGTGATTTACCACACTCATCCTTTCAGCAGGGAAACATTGTTTGACCAACTTCAAATACAAGCTCAGTAGTGATTATTCATTTATGTGATTTCTTGCATGAAATTAAATAGTTGCGAGTAGAATAAATATGCAATGTATGAATAAAAATATCTTGAATTAGCATTACTCAAAAGAGAAACAGTTGCTGATAGATGCAGGAAACCCAGATGTTTGAGAGTGTTTGGTTGAATGAATGATTGCTGAATTAATCAGGTGTTTATCCCTGGATTCATCACATCAAGAGCATAGCAGAGATAATTTCAGTGTTCTGTTGTATCTAATTGGATTTTCCTCCTCAGGCTCAGAAGGAGGGCTTTGCCCACCAAGTCATTTCTGCCCTGAGGGTAGTGCTAACCCAGTGCCCTGCCCAGCTGGAACCTATGCCAATCTCACAGGTCAGCTAGTCTGTTCCCGCTGCCCAGCAGGATATTACTGTCCGGAAAAGACTGGCAATTTTACCCAGTTCCCCTGTCCGCCTGGATTCTATTGCCCTGATGGTACACACACCGAAAACTCATTGGTCATATCTATCATGTATCATTTGTAACATATCCTGTACAGATGGATAGAATGTAAGCTTTTTGTTACATTTAAATGTTGGTGTCTTTAAATTGAATCTTGTGGCTCTTGTCTGAAATGTAACTTTATTATATGCATAGGAACTAAGCATGCCACCCAGTTTCCTTGTCCCCGTGGTTACTACAACCCAGAGCCCATGACTCAGAGTCTGGACAGCTGCCTGCCTTGCCCTCCAGGACACTACTGTGAGAAAGAACGACTGACCAAAGTGTCTGGAAAATGCACGGCAGGTCAGTAAAAGTGTCACACATGCAATCACAGTCACACAGGATAGTTCCCCAGTGTATGGACTTTGTCTTATGTGCAAGCCACTTTGGCTCCAGGGACTGACAAACCAGTCCAAAGCAGTCTGGAAGAATTTGGAGAAGGGAACAAAGAGTGCACATTAAGCATACATCACAACTCAACACAGCAGTATATCAGCAACACAACAGCTTTTAAATAATCTTCCCTTCATAATTTATTTATGTACACAAATGCAAAAGAGCATGTCAGTCACATATTGCTCACAATTTCATGCTGAAATTAGAAACACACCTGCCTGGTTTATTAAGTAGTTTTCTTCCCTCAGTAGTGACTCATCTCTCTCACCTCTGTATGGCTTTCTCCCTAGGATATTCAGTATCTTGCTTTCACCTGTGCTGAGAAACTTGTCTCTTGTTGTGCTTGTTTCTCACAGGCTGGTTTTGCGTGTCAGCAGCATGGAACTCTCAGCCTTTTGACCTTGACAATTACACAAATGCCAACTGTTTATGTCCAGCTACCTCCACAGGGGGGCACTGCCAGGCGGGCTTTTACTGTCCACTGGGAAGCTCAGAGCCCATACCTTGTCCACCAGGAACCTTTTGTAATATCTCAGGTATTGAAATACTGATAGCATGTGATATAATGATATATATATACTTTGATTTCACCTCAGAATAGCTTTTTTCATGCGTATTATATTATCACATATATGAACTGCTGTTTCTTTCCCATAAAGTTACCACAAATTATTACATATTGTAAATAGTCTGATTTATAGTTATTATATATGTTTCCCAAAAAGTTGCAATACTCTTCAAAGTGGAAACTATAGCAACACATTTTTAAAAAGGAGCATGTTTGGCATTGCAGCTCCTTTTATGGCTGTAGTCCACAGTCTACCTGATCCTGTTTGTATGTTCTTGGATGGGTTGTGCTGGAAAAAAATGTCTTGTACTGGGATGCTGGTTCAGTGACAATAAATCTATTCTAATTCTGATGTTTACTATTGCAAAAGCAGTGAAAGACCCAAAAAAAGGGGGGTAGATATGTAATTTTCAGTTATTATTTATAACTGAAACTGAAATTTAGTGGGGGCCGGGTCTGGATTGCACTGTCTTAAAAATTAAAGTATGAAGAATTTAAAATATTCATTTAGCAGCAAACATCTATTTCCTGTGAGATGTTATGACAGTTTACAGAAGTTTTTGATGCAGTTTGCAGACTCACATGTGCCTGCATGGCTACATGTGCCCGGTCGTGCACACTACTTCACTAGCATTATTTGGTGGTGAAAAAACAAAGTTCTTGCTTGTCTACCACTGAATAATCAGACTTATTATAGGAAGCACATATAGACCTATTATTGAATTAGGTTTATATTACAGGTTTGACTCACTTTGTTTTGTAGTTAAGATTCTGCTGCTCCTGTGCGACTCCCAGTGGTTTTATAAGACTGCACATTAAACCCTTCACTACAGAATTATGCTGCTGTAATGTGCTCCTCTTGTGGTTTTGAATAATTTTACTGACTTTAACAAGGCCCCTCTATGACTAAGACATTGTCTGGATGGCAGCATATGTTGCTCCAAACCCTGTATAAATTGTTCAGTGTCAATGATGCCTTCAAGGATATAGCAGATTACCAAGCCATGCGCACAAATGCACCATCCTACCATTATGGATGCTGATTTTTGAACAGTGTCCTGTTGGCAAACCTACTGGTTTCTCATCTCTTCTGCCTGGAGGATGCAGCTTGTTTTTAAAAGAGAATTAACATTTTTTTCCTTTAACACTCAGAGTAGTTTTCCGCTTCACCTCATCTTAGATGAGGTTGCACCCAGAGGATGTGGTGTCACTTCTTGGTCTAATGTCTTTGCATGGCATTCTTAAATCATTTAACTGTTTACCCGTGCAATTAATCACTCTATATATTTGCTTCTAAAAGACTCAAGGATGTTCTTTTTTATCCAAAATGTTACTTGTCTATAATTAATTAACCTCATTATTGTTAAGGGATTTTTCTTTTCCCAGTATTGTGCATATTTTCAATCGTTTGTTGCCACCCTTATATGTGTGTTCTTACCATCAAATTTGGAAATGGTCCTATAATTTAAAAAAGCATGTTTAAAAGATTTGATGATTTTTATGTTCTTTTGATTTATTTATAGAGGCAAAGTAGCAAGGCCGGAAAATGTAATATCCAATGCAATATCATTCCAGGCTTTTAATAGTGCTTACATAATTCTACTGGAGGTGATGTCAGTCTGAATATGTTTAGGTATGCAGAATCAAATCGAAATATCTGCTTGTATTCCCTAAAAGGTTTAGCTTTGCCACTTGGTCCCTGCTCCCCTGGATACTACTGTACTGGTGGAGCAACAAGAGCCAGACCAACTGATGGAGAAACAGGCAACATCTGTCCACCTGGCACATACTGTGGTGAACATACCTCTACTGCCCTAGAATGGTTGTTTCAAGTGACTTGCCTCTTTGAGCTTATTGAAAGTTTCTATCTTTCTATGTACAGATGCATATATTGCTTTGTTATAATATTGAGAGGGAGTGTAAAAGGGAAAAAAAATACTAAACCACAATGGCGCACTATCAACACTGAAGGAAAAAAGTTTTTGTTTTTTTTCTTAGAATGATAATCTAACCTTATGTAGCATTACACTGGAAAATTAAACCATGAAATAAGTAACTTATATAAGGGGTTTTTATTTACTACTACAGTACAGGTGTCTGTAAAGTCGAATCTTAGTTTTAATTCCAAGGACAACTCTTTTGAATGGCTAGAAAATAATTTTCCATGGGCCAAAGACATGCAAACTAAGTTAGCTGAAGACTGCAAACAACTATGACTCAGGTGGATAAAACACCTTAAATAACCTGTCTGTATAGATAGGAATCAGTTTGTTTTTGTGTAGCTAATAATAGAGCACTGAACTGTGTAGGGTGCTCCCCATAGATTCTTACTAAATGTATCTTGATATAAACAGCGCTGATCTCTACAATGACCTTGTGTTGACATTTGATATAAAAAAGAAATAGATTAATAGAAGAGTGACTGATGGCCTTCTGCACCTGTTTCTCTGCAGATGAGGGCACAGGAGAGCCAGAGTTGTGTCCAGCTGGTACTTTCTCCCCAGTTTTTGGTTTGACTAATGAGGCAGGCTGTCAACCCTGTACTGCAGGTTTCTACTGCAGAGAAGCAGGCCTCAGGACTCCAACTGGACCCTGCAGCCAAGGTCAGTCCTTACACTGTTTTAGGAGTCATTTGTTCTCACGTCTGTCATGTGTGTTTGAAAACCTTCCTTTTTTTAAAGCTCTTACCTTTTACGCTTTTCTATACTCTGTGCACCTTCACAGGATATTGGTGTCCTCCTGGTCAGAGTGTAGAAACAGCTCTGCCATGTCCTTCTGGACACTTCTGCTCTGAAGGTAGCTCAGCTCCAGAGCCCTGTCCATCAGGAACATACCAGGATAGGGAAAAACAAGCATCCTGCACTATCTGTGAGGCAGGTAAGAGGGCTTACTGTATAACTCCTCTACCCTCCTCCTGGAAGCACATATTACCCAATTTATTAAACAATGTTATTGAACCTTTTACCATTTCTTTCAGGATGTAATGAAAAAATCCCTCAGGCAGTCCAGAAAGTGTTTATTTATTGATTTATTAAACTGCACTTTGCAAGTTTTTTTTTGTTTAGTTTTTGTGCAATAAGCGATGCATGTTTCACCATCTTGTCTCTAGTGCATTTCCATGCCAGTGATGCTACTTTAGAAATAACCATTTTTCCTCTTTCAAGGGTACTACTGTGATTTGAGACTGGGTCCAGCCAACACCTCCTTGCTGAGACCCTGTCCTAAAGGACATTACTGTCCTGCAGGTACAGCTCTGCCAAACCAACACCCCTGCCCCATAGGGTCATTCAACCCAAGAGAGCGCTCAGACGGCCCAGCAGGCTGCATTCCATGTGCTGCTGGACGTTACTGCCCATTTACTGGACTGTCAGAACCAGCAGGTAAGAAAGACAGGTGTAATTTCTTTTCTCTTCTCTTCTCTTCTCTTCTC
>JAPMNP010677734.1:17913-30589 GCA_029874935.1 Atherina boyeri | reverse complement strand
TGTGTGTGTGTGTGTGTGTGTGTGTGTGTGTGTGTGTGTGTGTGTGTGTGTGTGTGTGTGTGTGTGTGTGCTTTGTGCATGTAAGTGAGTCCCCGCCTACACAGCTTTTTTTGCCAATCAGTCAATCAATATTTCTGTCGAAGCTTTTGGAAAATATCACCAACCAACTATGATCGCTATGTTTATCTGTCAATGGCCAACAGATGGATCCAGGTGACATAAAAGTATATGTAGTTTGAGCCAACAGAAATACTTATCTGGCTCAGGGGAGTCAGTAGGAATAATCCTGTGTTCCTAGACCCTCTGACCTACAGACGTTTAGTAGTGTTGGCACGTAGCTGGAGCTGTCAGCCCAACATCTATGGGAGATCTGTGTTTAATTTGCAAAAGCAGGCTTTGCCAGAATACAGAGAGAGAATAAAGGAGAGGGACGGAGTGGGTGGGTGGGGGGGTGAAGCCAGTACTTTTGCTTTTGTATTTGAGAGAACATTTCTGCGTTTCTGAATGTGTTTCTGAATGCTGATTAGGCTGAGGCTGAAAATCTTTGAGATATATGCTATTTTGAATCTTTTTGCAGCTTTTCTGCCGCTTTTTTGGATGTATGTTGGTACAATAGTCCTGCAAGTTGTTGGAGCTTGTGTTTTCCGTTTGTGGTTTTGTGTGAGCAAGAAAAACTGAGTAAGCCTGTATTTGGCTGCTGATTGCATTGGCACAGGTCTGGGCCCACAAGCCTTACAAAATCTCCATCTCTCTGTAATTTATAAAACAGTGAAGAACCTATCATAAGGTGCCCCACTTCACACTCCCTGGAGGTTGTCTATCACAAAACTAAAAAAGAGTACAAGACTGTCTGATTCTTCCTCAGAGAAAGCTTCTGTGTGAAGAAAAAAAATGTTTTGATCTGAGTTTCTTGGTTTGTGTGTCCAGACTTGTCCGTGGACGTGTGTAGTGCTCGTAAGTCTTGGCATGAAAGTGACAAGTAACGGTGATTTCTGTCAGGTTTTTCTGGTTTTAGACTGTGATTGTGACAGTCAAGCTGAGGCCTGCCCTCTTCCTTCTTGCCTGGGAACCAGAGCAGTGATGCCTGCTTGCCTAAGTGCCTGACTGCTCTCGGTGGGAGCTGTTCCCATCCTACTCATCTGTTTATTATTTTCCTGTGAGGGCTTGTGTTGTAAGAGGAGAAAGGAAGGGGGGTAGGAGTGGTGGAGGTCAAGTTGGAGGGAATGTTCCCCCATGTTTCATTGAAAGTACTGATGGAGAGTTGGAAGATGCTCATGAACATGAACATAGATACATCAATAGGAAACTGGGAAACATGCTATCTCTAAAACAGACTTTGATTAAGACTGTCACTGTAAGATACCTGACAGAGTTTTGGATTTTAATGTAGGCAATTGTGTGAGGTGATTCAATGGTTGCTCATAAGCAATACAAAGGAGGACATTGGACAACAACCTCAGTCACCAAGACAATAAGTCACAAAAGAGAAGTCCTTAGAAGAAAAAAAAAGTACACATTGATGTGCTCAAAAGTTCCAGGTTGCATCATTCCTTCCTTGGGTCTTTGCTCATTTTGAAATGAGTGGTTCATGATGTTTGAACTCCTAGTTTCACATAACTGATAGACATTACTCATTATTGAGGTATCACTCCTACAGCCAAGATAAGTATTAAAGTTAGAAAGACTTTCCCTTGACTATCTAAAGCACATGTATGTGATTTTGTAGACAGAGTGCAACAAAGATCAGCTATGTAGTCCATTGGTCCCTTTGCTGCCCTTAGGGCTTCTGGATTAAGTTGCACCATCAGCTGTGGTTTTTGTGTGTTGCAGAGAGTGGGCACTGAGTGCTTCCGACCTCTGACCTTCCCACAACCTCGAGAGGAGAGTCTTTTTTTACTAAGAAAGGGAAGACCCTCTTTCTGGTCCCACACGCTTCTCCCAAAGTCACATACCAAGAGATGCTTTTCCCACCATGAACCAAACACATCACTCTGTTCTTTCCTGGTTTATAGCCAAGATGTGGGCGATCTCATGAGTGGGGTCCTGCCCAGTACTCATGGCAGACCTGACCTCCAGCGAGTATCACAGTCAGGCCATTCTCCACAGGTCAGGGGAAATATGGAGAGGGCCAAAGTATGGGGGAAAGGTCTAGTGCCTCTAATAAGGCAGAAACATTTTGTTCTCATTTCATCAAAAATATTTTTATTCTAAAATGTTTTTATGACCCAATACCGAGACATGGGATACACATACTTTAACACACACAAGAGATTTTGGACAGCAAAGAACTAGCGAGGATACAAATGCTGTTACAGAAACATTGTGTATATGTAATTGTGCTTCAGTGCCTCTGAGCAAACATGTCCACCGTGATTGCATCCCATTGCAGGAAGTAACTGTTGTAAAATGTCAAGGGACTAATCCCAGTTTGTGGCCAGTAGCAATCGTGTTCATGTTACCTGATTTGAAGGTTTTTGATGTGGTGAAACTGGAGCATACTGCGGAAACAGAGGAGAATGCAGAGGAGACATCCATTGTCAACACAAAAAGCCATCAGCGGTCCCTTGTGGATGTCAACTCACAACCTACACCAAAGATATTTAGCACACACAACAAATAACAGATCTAATAATTAATGCAAAACAACAGACTGTAAATAGATGGCACAGACAGATAAATTCTGTTCCACATTCAACTGTATGCTCACGCTTCTCTCTTTGTATCGCTAATCCTTCCCTGTCTGGAAAGTTTATCATGAGTTATGCATTACTTAAGTATATTATTTGTGCCGTTATTGTAAAGTGTTTCAACATTTTCTCTTTTCCCATTGTCTACTCTGAAAAGAAGTCTGATTTTACACGAAAGCACCTTCTCTTCATACAATAAATCCTACAAATCTTTAAACAGTGTGTTTTTAAGCATGAGTAAAAGTTTTGAGAAAAGTATGTAAAGATACAAAAAATGCTTCGAAGTTTCTTAAGAAACTTATTAAAAAAATTTGAAAGTAGTGATTAATGAATGGAAAATGGTGCACAGTTTGATCCAAATACCTATGTTCCAGTCAAACATGCTAAAAGAAGGACCCCGGTTCTGAGAAATACCTGAATTTCACTGTACTAAAAGAACATTTAATACCTTATAAAACTGTTGTACAAAACATCTATTGACAATTTAGGACAATCTTGAATATTTTACAGCAAAAAAGCATATACCTGTGCTCTGTTCATAAAAACAGTACCAGCATGAAAACATGGAATGAGGAATATCTCATCAATATGGTAGCATTTCCACTGAAAAACTGGCTAGCCAAGCTTCACAATCTCATATTCAGGGATATATTGAGATTGAGAGGGATATACTTGACACAATGTGCAAAATTACGAATCAATTATGTTTTATATCTTTTATTTCTTACTTAGTTATTAAATTCTAAATGTAGTTATTTTACACACATTAAGTTAAATCATACTAACACACTGTTTGACATCATATTGTATCTATTATACCCAATTTTAGCTATGAAGACCTTCCAGTTCCAATTCCCGCATGTAGCTAAGTCAAATAATTCCAATAATTGGAAAGTTGGTGGTTTGACTCCCACTTCCAGACACTTCACCCACATGCCTCCACCTTGCCTTCCTGTAGAAGAATGTTTGGTGGTGAATGGAGAGGCTGTTGGTGCAGATCGGCATGGTGCTGCTGCATCAGTCTGCCCCAGGACTTGTGGCTGCACATGTGGCGTACCACCACCGGTGGATGAATGTGGAGTGAATGAATGATGATGACGACTTCAATGTGAAGCGCTTTGGGTGCCTTGAAATTTGCTGTATAAATCTAATACATTATAATGGATTTCATTTAGTGCTAATGCTATGACTTGTTTTAAAGGGGAAATAAAACTGTTAATGCCACTCTTAAATTCAGAAGAATTGTCTTGCTTAGTTGCTCTGGTTTTGAGATCTTTTCTCTCAAGGTGTAAAGCAACACTGACAGAAGCATTGACAGGCAAGTTTTGAGTTTCTTTTTTATTATCATTTGTTAAAGGACTTGGAATGCGTGTTTGACCAATTGTTTTAAGATTTCTATCATTTATAGAAAGTTAAGTTTTTACATTATTGCCAGATTATTTCCTTGATTATAGTCTGAATCCTCACAAGTTATGAGTTTCTTTAAAATATTAAGATAGCTCAATTTTTGCAATGTGAAGGTGTTAAAACCTATAGAGTTTACAGCCATACACACTACCTTCCATCACATGAAATGGTAAATGGATGGCTTTGATATAATGCTTTTCCACTCAAAGCACTTTTACATTACAAGCCACATTGTATACATACACAGGGATTATTTCTTGATCACACACACCCTTTCGTTGTGGAGGTAAACTGTAAGCTTGAACATATCACCTATCACATCATCAGGAAGAGAACAGAAATCTTCTCCCTCGGGGATTTCTCTTTACATTGCAGCATTCCCCCTTCAGCAACCGAAACCAGGCTGTGCACAGACAAGCAGAGTTAATCTCAGTGTCTGTACCTAAGGGAGAGACACACACTACCTAGATGACTAGACTGGGTAGTAGGAAAATGAGGGTGAGAAAACCACAGGTAAAACAAATCACAGGACAAAGTTAATTGTACGTGCACACACAGATAAGAAAGTGTTGGGATGTGACGTAACAGAAATGTACGAGGGACAGTGAAGTGAAGAGGAGGCAAACAGAGTGTAGTTTGTAGTGTTAGTAAATAAGAGAGGAGTGGAGGCCGAGGGGGAACTGCTGGGTGAGAGGGAGAGCGGCCAAATGACAGAGGCGTGTTTGTGTTCTGATTAGGCTGAGCTAAATGGAGGCGGCTCACCAATGGAGATAACCAACAAAGACATCTCTTCACTGAGGACAAATCTACGAACATCTTTTCATGGTCAATAGACATGGGACTTCTTTTGTTTTGATGAAAAAATTAGGGAAAAAAATCAGCCTTGGTGGAGTGGTTTTGCCGTCTGGGTGCATGTGTGTGTACACAAGATACATATTCTTTATTCCATATGTTTAAGTGAGGCTATAAAGCCTTGTTATCATAATATTCCTATGAACCGGCATATTGAATGTCTATTCACTCTCACTCTGGTTGCCAAGATGTGATGCACTCAAGCTGAATAAACAATAATGTCGGCTCTTTGGACTAAGACAGGCTTCCTGGCATGGGTGTGCCTGCACCCTGATTGGTGTCTCATCTTTATAGTTGGCGACAGTGAATAGATCACATCCGCAGCCGTACCGATCAGGTCCTGAACAAGTTTTTCTCTCTGGCAGGGAAAGGAGGCTGGGATACAGCCAGGGTTGCCAGGCAAGGCACCACTCCTCTTGGTGTCTGTCTTTGAGTCCTCTTTCTGATTCATACACACATACACATTAACACCCACTAAACTCACTCTCACGCTGCGAGAGGCACAAGGAAAAAACACAGCCATCCTTGGGAAACAAATTAGAAGGATGGTCGTAGTTGGGTTGGAGATACTCTTTACTGGTGTTGGTCAAACCAGAAAGCAAAGCATGTTGTTATTTTTCTGTAAATTAAGAAAACATCAGATTCCCAGACATTTAATTACAGCATTGGAAGAGAGAAGGAACTGATCTGTGGTGGAAGAGGCTGAAAACCAGAGAGGAGATGATATGTTAGAGAAGATATATGAGGGCAGATAATGTTGAGAAGAGTGCCTGTTGACATGTGTACCCACTTGATTGCTTGTGCTGTTTTCTGCTTTATCTGTTTTCTTGATTTTGTTTATTGGACTTAGTCATGCTTCTTGTTGTGTCTTGCACATAAACGGGAGTTTCAGGTTTTGAGAGAGATTTGCATAGACACGATTCAGCCGCTTTGTTTTCAGACTCATCAAATGGAATATTACACCTATCTGATCTCATTGTTTGCACACACAAAAACACACACACACAAAGAGAAAAAAAGCAGATCATGTTACCCCAACTCACATTACCTCATCTTTAAAGACATGGCAATCAACCACTGTGCCCTCCTTTGAGATTTACAATGCTTTTACACAGATTAAAATCTCTAATCACAGAGTTGCACAGTGGCTGGAACTGGTAGTTTTAAGAGAATGAACCAAGCAGAATTTAAACAACACAATGGTTGGCAAATTGGGTCCTGGTCTGGAAATTCCTGTTGGATTGTTTATTCTCTGAAAGAGCTGTAGGGAAAGGGAACAGCGCTAACGTTGTAGTGATTGGGACAATAGCAGTTGTGTGTGTGTAAAAATTGTGGATGGCTAGCGCAGCGAGCGCCAAGATTCTTTTGATTTATTTGTTCTCCAATCGATCCTGAATGGCCTTACAAACAAGCATCTCAACTCAGAATGAGGGATGATTCCCACCCTCTGCATGTGTGAATAAAAACAAGTGACCCACGCTGGGTCTGTGAGAGGTCACCGCACAGTGGAGTTATGGAGAAGGATGGAGGAGAGGGCAGACAGACAGACAGACAGACAGCGGGATTGAGAGTGAGGAGGAAAGAGCACAGGAATGGGTAGAGGGTGGAAGCTGTGTGTTTGTTTCTTCTAATGGACCCTGCTGTCACAGGCCAACCTGGGCTTCTCCCATTTTGACAATATAAAGATTAATTGCTCCCCTCAGACCCCAGTTCAGCTCTGATGGCAGTTATATGTCCCATGTGGCTAAATCTGTAGCCTCATTCATCTGTGGTAAATGGTGACTGTTTTTTTTTTAGCTCTCATTTGTTTTAATGTGTGTTGGAATGTAGCTCTGTTTCTAGTTCAAATTATAGGGCAGTTCTGATATTTTGTAATATTATTTAGATTTATTCAAAATGGATCCTTGAGAACAAGTAAAGTAATTACAGAAACAGATACATGGACCCTGATTCAGACACATTCTGACCTGGGATCAGTCTGAAGTACCTGTCTAGACATCCGCTCCACTTAGAGGTATGGCGGAGGATTTTCCCGACAGAACAACCTTCTCCGCTTTTTTAAAAAGGATGCGCATGCGCAACACTCCCTGACCCTGAGAGAATCCTTGTGCATGCTCTGTTTTCATGTTGCTATTGGCAATGGGAGGGAGTCTGGTAAGACGGCCGCTCAGATGCAAATTACAAAAAATAAATAAACAAATCTTCCCTGAAAAGTTATAATATAGACGTAGATAACGTCTTCTAGCAGTGATCTGAAATGCATTTCTCCAAATAGCATTCCGAACTTTAGCCTTCCTGTCAAGTGGAAATGTAGCGACTTTGGCATCAGTGGAGAGCCCGACCTGTGCTTTCAGCGCACGCCATGTGGGAAAGAATCTCCTAAAAAAAACTCTGGTCTTGTTTTTCTCTTCTGAGGCTTTTCTCTTCTTCTCGACACTACCAACACACTTTTTCTCTTGTGACATTTTCAAAGCTCAGTGAGAACCGTGGGAATGAATGAATGAAGGTGTAGCATAGCGCACGATACAAATATCTAAAAGTGCACATACGTAGAAAGTGCACGACGTTAAACTATCACTAGAATGATGGACAATTAGGAGGATCAATAGTTTAGATGATCCATCCGGAAGAAAAAAGATCCTCCGCCATATCTTTAATAGCAGCACCCTGGAGCTTTTTTCTTTAACTTTCTGTTTCCCCTCTCTACTTATCCATTTCCCATTTTCACAAGTAGCTTCTCTCCATTTTCTGACTTCTGCAATCTGGTTTTGTATTTGAGTTCATTTCAAGTTTGTCTGCTGATGATTATAGTGAGAGGAAGATGTGGTAAAGTAACGTGGCATCAAATAATCCAGATGATTTTTGATCATTATACCAAAGGTTACGACTAAGGATTCTCTACTTTCCTATTGTTGTTTCTGCACATATTTGTTCTTCTTTCCAAAACAAAAAGTGGCTGATTAGTGGGTACATGACGAAGTTGCCCAACCCGGAGTATGGTAATTGGCTCAGAAATTGTGACAAGACCTAACTACATCACGGTACCCTCATTATATTACAATACATCCTTGATTAGGAAACAAAAGTACTCAACAATGGTTTGATAAGACCTGTTGCTTAATGAGACTTTGCTGTAACTCCTGTATTCATCCAGTTAAAAAATAGGTCTTCTATTCAGTTCCAGGCACCCCAATTCTTATTTTCCCAAGTGCAACACACCCATGCTGCCCAAAACCCTCTACCCACCCCCTACCACTTGCCCTCAGTGTCCCACATTGGGTTTTGGCATCCTTCTGAACATTCAGGACGTACAGACTCCTCCCCCAACCTCCTCCGTCCTCTGCCCCCCTTCTCCACCAACCAGCACACACACCCGTTTGATTGTGATTGACAGTGTCTTTGTTCCATTGTGTAGAGCTGTCGCCTCTGATGAAGACACATATCCAGAGCTACGGCACTGCACTCATTGTACACTGCTCAGAAACTACAGGTCTGCAACCAGTTGCTCTATCTTCTTGCAAAAAGCTCTGTGCATTCTCCATGGGAGAGTGTAGCTAACTTGGGAAAACATGGGCACAGCAACAGGCCATGTGATGGAGCAGGATGTGCAGGGTGGACTAGGCGACGCAGACAGGCCTGTATGCCTCTCCCAGTGTGGACCAGGACCAGGGGGTCCAGGCCTGATGGGCAAAGAGGGCCAGCTGGAGAGGGAGGCTCAGGGCTGCGCAATGTGTCTGAGGTTGTCATTAGTTTTCACCCCTCCTCAGGGATGGGAACCAGGTCACATTCTCTCACACGGCACAAAGCCGAGTGTGTGTGCGAGAGGGTTGGGGGTTCAAGGGAGGGGTTTTGATGGGGGGCAGGCCATGACCTCTTTATATCCATCAACAGATCACTAACTTGGCCCATAGACATGCTCATATAGCACATTCACACACACACACATTCACATGCATGCAAACGCATGCTAATGTGTGCGCGTGTGCACAGATAGGCATCCTCACAAAATGCATATGCAAAAACTAGTATGTGCTCTGCTGGTGGCCTTATATGTGTTTTGTACTCAAATGTGGTCCCAAAAGTCTTTGTCTTCAGAGATATTGTTGGTGCTATTGCTAACATCTGCTGCTTACTAATATCTATCCTCCCAAATTAATCTTTTAAAATGTTCAGTATGAATAACCGTTGAGGTTTGCATTAGTGGAAGATAAGTAGTAACAAAAGCAGTGAATGGAAGTATTCTGCCAGTGAAAACATTGTGACTGCAACAAAAGCTAATGATTGCTCTTGTTTATCACTGGCAAGGACACAGCTCACCCACAGTCCTGCACACTTATGCGAATAAGTAGAAAGTTCAATTTATCATATAAGTAAAGAACTTCTCATTCATAGTGCCACAGTAGCGCAGGTAAACCCAGTAATGACCTATAGTACCAGAACCTTGGAAGAGCATAAAAACAAGGAATAAAATAGTTTGTTATAATTTCTACCAAACCTTTCTATGCTGTGACATACCAAAATGTCTCCAGAGAAAATGGTCTGCTATGTTATAAACAGGTACTGAGGGAGAAAAAAGGGATATACTGCCCCCTTTTGGTAACTAAGAATGTTTGAACAAACACAAAAAAGATGAAGAAGTATTATAATAATTTTGCATTAGAGAAGAAGTACTGATAATATGACTCTGTAATTAAAATAGTTAAAAAAAACATTTTGAGGTAAATCAAAACTGAATTTATTTCTGATCAAATATCAATGTTAAAAATATCTGACCTGCCCCTTCTTAAACCTTTGAAAACCAAAAAACATTCCATTTATCAAGCGATTAAAAACATGATTCAACAGCAGTTAAGCCCATGCGGACACTACATGAAAGCAAACATGAAATTGAGGGCACAGTACATTAAAAGCAGATTTATATATTCTGACTCTGTTATACTTGTCATAAATCTGGTGAGCCTGAGTTTGGAGCTATAAGCTACAAGTTATTATATAGGTACTTCTCTATTTTCTAAAATCTTTATCGTTTCTCGTATGAACTGAGTTCATTGTTTTGTGCTTCTTGGAGTTTTCTTTTTCTGTCTGTGTTCTCTTCTTCTTCTCAGCACCTTCTGTGGAGCAAAAGTAAGGCAAGGGCTTCTTTTCTTAAATATACTTTGTGTACATTAATCCATTGTCAGTGCAGGCATTGTAGAGCATGAATGCTTCTCTGTCAGTACATGAAATCACCCTGCGCATTACATCTCTCTGAACAAAAACTTGTGCAATTGTGCATGTTGTCTGACAAAGCTTATTATGGCAGTGTCTTTTAACTAAAAGGCACCTCCTCTCTCCAGGTTACGGGTCTAGTCTATCTGCTCAGCCATGAACCTCAGGGAAAGACTCTGAGGGGCTAGGAGGTTATGGTTAAGGAAAGGATTGAACGCTGGCCTCAGTTGGGAGAGATGGTGCGTCTGCGCAGGCAGCTGCATGTCAGACACTTCAGGATGTTCATGGTGATGTGCATGAGAGGCCCAAAATTGAAGAGTAGATTGTAGAAGGTGTTCACAGACAAGCCACCAGTCTCATCTGCATATTTTAAGGCCACGATGGGTGTGTAGAGGCTGTTGGTCAGGTTCCTGAAGCGAGGGCTGTCTGACTCAATAACCTTCTTAGTGCACTGGAAGAATAAGCAACAAAGAAAAAGATGATCTGTATTTAATGATATAATTCTTCAATTCTGGTTTGATCAAATGTGAGTAAGAAACTCAATCCCTTACTTTAGCTATGTCCTCTGGCGTCTGGCCCATGGCTTCAAATATATCTATGGATGATGGCAGATAGACATCTTTAAAATATCGAACTGTGTCTGCATCTACTCCTGGATACTCCATCTTAGCCACTTCCTCCATCATCTTCGTCTCAAATTCAGTGTGCACGGGGCCAGGCTCAATCATGGACAACCTGAGGTGAGGCAGATAGAGAACCACGTGTGAGGGAGCATTTATCATTAAAAAATAAAGACAGAAGTGAAGATTCAATAGAGGAAAGACGGTAAACTACCGGATATTGAACTTCATCAGCTGCACAGCCATACTCTCACAGAATCCTTCCATTGCGAACTTAGAGGCAGTGTAAACATCATTGAACACCACTCCTGATTTAAGAGCCAACAACAGGAAGATAAAGGACATCAATGTATTGTAAGTTTCAGAGTTTTCAACCAACACATCAACCAAACTTCATTTACATATAAAGTACTAATCTACGTGAACTATTAGACAGATCCATGTCATGAAAGTCTGTTTAGAAACTTATTAACTTGTTCTGGTAAACCTTAACCACATGATACTTCCAACAAGTAAAAAAAAACAAAAAGGTCTTACATGAGCTTACTATTTGAATTGATCTTTTCAGTAAATGCAAGGCATAGACACAAAGGTAAAAAATATTTAGTTCCCCATGTTAATACTAACTAACCTATAGTATACTAAGCAGATCCCTACTGTCTCTGTTTTTTTCTTATTACAAAATTGGCATTAAAATATTTATTCATAAACAGAACTGCTAAGTATTGTTACCCATTTGTTGAATCACATTTAAGAACATTGCTGATTTTCTAATATATAATAAGTTATCAATAACCCATACCCTGGAGGCCCATAACACTGCTCATGACCACAATGTGTCCCGAACGCCTCTTCTTCATGTCTGGCATCACTTCTTTGATCATACGAACCACGCCAAAGAAGTTGGTGTCAAACACTCTTTTCATCTCGTCGATGCTGATGCTCTCCACGGGTCCAAGCAAGCCCACACCTGCATTGTTGACTGACAGGAAGCATACAGACAGATTGTTCACTCCTGTTTAAATACACTTTTGTAGACCACCGATGCCATTACTGGATACTGCCACCAGATGTCACTGTGTGACAACAGCAGAGAGGTGTGATGTAACACCAGCCCATGTTCAGGGACCCGAGTGTTGAGCAATTACGAGAAAGAGGTGCAATGTCGGATTTAGAGTAAGATGGAGGCAGGTTTATAAATAGAAGCTTTATCCAGTCTACAGATTTAATAAAGAATAGAGGTACTTATTCAGAAGCCATTAATCCAGAAACATAAAATCCACTGAAGCACAAAATCCATAAAAGGTGACCCAGTGTATTGTTGCTTACATCCGCTGAGATTTCTGCTTTTCAGAACTATCCGCTGCGTTGTTTTAGCAGTTAAGATTGCAGATAGGGTAAAGAAGCTGCTGTGAACACATGAAGCTGCAGGACTTCTGTCAGCTTTATCTCACTTATGATAGCTTACGGCGGCCTTTTGTGGGTGCTTGAGCTATCTGCCCAATGGAATGTCTAGACTTTCCTTCCACCCACTCAACTGCAAAACCACAGCAAATTTAAGCAGGGTGTCAAAGCATTTCTATTCCGTCACTTCAACTCCCCTTTCTTAAACTTGTATCAATATAACAGTTATAACACTGTAATGTGATTTATCGTCATTCAAATTGCTTTGAAAAAGCAATTCTCAACCACAAAGGTATATTACAGCATCTATCAAATGCTGCAGCAGAAGTAGGTGGGGGGTAGTGATCTGTGTGCTTGGTTATCATTCCTACACATGAATAAGAAATAGAATAAATGTTTATACATTACACGTTAAACACTACAGTTAATTATGAAGTGGTTTAAATTATATAACAAAAGACAAAAAATATATATTTTTACCCATATTTACCTACGCAT